>AWWV01007643.1:0-24304 GCA_001974805.1 Corchorus capsularis
CAGATAGAATAAATTTGGATATTCAAAGAGTGGTTGGCTATCGTCAATGGTGTAACAAATTATGGAATGCTGTTCGATTTGCTATGAGCAAACTTCCCAATGACTATACTCCTCCACCAACGATAAATCCTGGAACAATGCCTTTCAGTTGTCAATGGATACTTGCTGTGTTGAACAAGGCTATATCAAACACTGTATCATCATTAAATACATATGAATTTTCAGACGCTGCAACTACTGTCTATTCTTGGTGGCAGTATCAGTTTTGTGATGTTTTCATTGAAGCAACCAAACCTTACTTCGATGGTGATAATCTGGCCTTTTCCTCTGAAAGGAAATGTGCACAAGATGCTCTTTGGGTTTGTTTGGAAAATGGCCTGCGTTTGCTACATCCATTTATGCCATTTGTAACCGAAGAGCTTTGGCAGCGTCTTCCAGGAGTTAAGAGCCATACAAAGAAAGAATCTATAATGATATGCGAATACCCATCACCAATAGAGGTAAGTTTAAGTTTCATTTGGCTGATTTTCTCTGCTTTGGTTATCCTGACGACTGAAAATCATGATAACCGGGAACCAAATATTTGTGCAAGTCCACTTTTAACATTCAGTTTTTGTGCAATTGCTGTTAATATTTTTCCCCTATACAGAGTTTGGACCAATGAAAAAGGTGGAAATTGAAATGGACCTTGTGGAGTCCACTGTAAGGTCTCTTAGGTCACTTAGAGCACAGCATCTCGCAAAGCAGAAGAATGAAAGGTAAATTATCGGCTGCAATTATTATTATTATTATTATTATTTTAAGAAAGCTGGCTTTTGATTTGCCTTCTTAGCCATCTTTTTTTTTTTTTTCCCTTTTTGAAGTAAAATAATCAATAACAACTGTATTGAGCGATTGCAATTTTATTCAGGTTACCTGCTTTTTGCATTCTGTCAAAGTAAGGAAGTATGCAGAAATAATCAAATCTTGTGAATTAGAGATCTTAACCCTTGCCACGTTATCATCTTTAAAGGTATTTTGGATAATTTTCTCAATTTTGTTGCCACAGCATATTGAAGATGGAAATCATCATGTCTCCAATTCAGAATTTCATATTATTTTTCCAGTGAATATATAGTTCAATTTTGAAATGAATACTCTGCAGGTTCTACTAAGCGGTGTAGATGTTGCTCCAGCTGGATGTGCATTTGAGAACGTCAATGAAAACCTTAAAGTTTATCTTAAGGTTCAAGGGAATCTTAATGCTGAAGCAGAACTTGAAAAGATTAGGAATAAGTTGGATGAAATACAGAAGCGGCAGGAGAAGTTGAAGAAGATTATGAATGCATCTGGGTACCAACAAAAGGTTCCATCTCACATCCAAGAAGATAATGCTAACAAGCTGGCCAAACTTCTTCAGGATTTTGATTTTTTCAAAAAAGAAGAAGAACGAATGGAATCCGAAGCAGATCGTCAACGCTAGTACGGTTAACATGTTGAGTTTCTCTAATAAAGCTTAATAATAATGTTGGACCATAAAAATTTATGGTCAATAATACTATACATGTATATGTATTTATTTTTTTAGTGTATGTATTTATTATTTTTAGTATTCAAACTATTGTTTTAATTAAATAAAATTAATATTTTTTTGGCCGTCAAAATTTAATATTGTTTAATTAAATACTAAAATTTAATACTAGTCATTTATAGTCACTTATATTTATGTTTGTTGCGTTTAGAGAACACAATACCAAACCTTTGACTTGTTTGTTTGTTGCAGTTAGAGGAAAATGATTCTTTCCTAAAAAAAATAATCTGAATATAAAGAGCTGAGATATATAGCCTTGGATCGGTACCAAAAAAAAAAAAAATAGCCTTGGATCACAAATCACTCGTATAATATAAAATGAAATGTAGGGTTATATAAGAAAATAGTAAAATATAAATCAGTCTCTAATTACAAATTACTTCATAGAATTTATATTTTAAACATAAGAAGAAAACTCAAACAGATTAACTTATGATACATTAGAAAATGGGAAAATTCCTTGGATACCGGATGGAATACCAAAAAGAAAATAGGAAATCCAAAAAAAAAAACAAACAATTACTCCTATACAAATAAAAGAAAGTTCGAGACCTTGCATACGCAGCTACTACTATTGGAAGACTCACCCACCATAACCAGGTGCGCGACGCGGGTCGGATCCGGATTAGTCAGGGTCAGACCTTGGATACCGGATGGAATACCAAAAAGAAAATGCAGCTGCTACTGTTGGGAGACTCACCCACCATAACCAGGTGCGCGACGCGGGTCGGATCCGGGTTAGTCAGGACCAGGCCTTTGGATACCGGATGGAATACCAAAAAGAAAATAGGAAAATTCGGACTAGGCTTCACATTTGTCTGCAAACTTCATCTCTGATGCGAAAACATGGGCAGAAACACCGGAATAGGCTGACACCAAACTCAATAACACACCCAAAAAAACCAGTTGATCTCTCTCTTCTACTTATAGCTTCCTGCTTCTGCTGTTGCACCACAACAGGCACGCCATAGACAGGATTTGGAACCATGTATTGCTGATATGATTGGCTTTCCGTCTCTGATACAACGTCACTGTTATCTTCTGTTGGGAACTGAACCAAACTTGGATATGAAACTTCTTGTTCTGATAACGGTTCATCAGCCTGATCCGGCGGTGGAACGGCATCTTGGGTCAGCTCTTCCTGGAGCCACGGCGGCAATGGTGGTGCTGACGGCTGCAACGAGGAGTAGGAATAATAGCAATGATGATATTGATAATATGGGGAGGAAACAGGATATGATGGAGGAGGCTCAAGTGACTTTCTTTTTCTCTTCTTTCTTGACCAGAACTTGAGCTTCTTCACAGCTTTAAACATTTTCATGGTTTCATGGAAAACTGAGAATTCTGAGAGAAAGAGTTATACCTAGCTGGTCTTGGAAATACATACATTAGATTAGAATTGCCTTTAAACACTTCTCTTCAAAAGGAAAAAGCGCTCCAAGCTGAAAAATTTACACTTTTCTTTTGGCTTTTCAAATTTTATGACCGTTGCTGCAATGCCCCACTTCACCAACCAAAGAAGTCTAAGAATATGGCCAACCTGATATCAATAAACAATTATACAAGCAAAAATGAAGACAAAAAAGAGAAATAAATATGATCCACTTTAACTCTTCCTACATAAGAAAGCTAAAAAGAACCAGAAACCAGTTGGCACAAGTAACCCGAAAGATAGCAAAGCTATATATATATTATATTAATATTATATACAAAAGGATAACTGTTCCATGTTGTATCTTATATATATATATAACAAAAATAAATTGACAGCAAGGAGAGGGCAGCTTTCATTTCAGCCTACTAATCCGAATGAACAATCACTAATGATGAGATTTTGCTTCACAAAAAATTCTTTAAAGAAGCAAAGAAAGATTATAAACCCTAATTATGTAAGAAGATTTAAACCCTATCATCTCACTCTCTCCAGATGAAGTTGTTGACACAACAGATCTCTCAGATGCAGATGCTGTAGCAAAGGCCATTTCAGCATATGGCCATGTCAATGGTGGTTTCATCCGGGTAATGCATATATAGACAAAATCTTGAGCACTAAGTTTTTTTTTTTTTTCTCAACCACTTGCTATGGTTGCTATCCTTTAGTATATATAGGTGCTTACATTAGCACCCGGGACAAACTATTGATGATCGGTCTTCAGAGTTGACACCTGTTTCAACACCAGGCTTGGCCGGTTTGTTATCATCATTGACTGGAAGTTTTATCTTCGGTGATAGCTTTTTGACTTCCTCTGATGTATAAATAAAAATTTTCCTCACCATGCTGCAAAACTCACTGCAATACAAGTTCAAAAAATGGAAAGAGTGAGCATTAGAGCAGAATGCAAGTCAAAGATTTAGGAATATACTGCACCAAGAGAGATAGGAAAGCTAAACTTACTTCCAAGGATCATCTCCGACCATCATCATGTCATCTTCATCATCAGTGTAGACAACCTGCCAATCCTTAGCAGATCCAGAGAGTTGACCTTTAATGTCAAACATCTCCTCCAGCTTCCTTAGCAAATCAGCATAACAGTCAAATCGTGTCAAATCAACAGCCCTTCCAACTGCCATACCTTGCATGTGAACCTAAAAAAAAAGCATGCTCACTTAAAATAAGAAATACTACTTTCATACTAGACACCTAAACATCCTTCCGTAGAAAGTTAAAGAGAAAATCTACTGAAGTACTACTACACATTTAAGTTCTGTATATAATAAATACATAAAAAGAGGTTTATTTAAGAAGTTTTCTATGATGTTTGCCATGCACGCAGACAAAGATGTTTTTGACTCAATTGCAAGACGCAAACTTATGTAAACCAGACAACAAAGTTAATTTCAATCATTGCAGGAGATTCTAGCATAAAAGAGTATTCTGTTCTAAGGAAGTAAATGGAAAAAAGGTTTGATTGAATAACCTTTGTGCAACTCCGAATTTGCTTGCTATGCGACTCCTGAGGAGATCTCAGGCATGACTTTTCAGGATCACAACTTAACGAGGGAAGATCAGATCTATTTAGATTTGATGGCTCAGAGAGCTGGTCAGAGTCAGCATCTAATGACGCAACAGGTCCGTCATCACCCCCAGTCCCAGAAACTGTAGCCACAGCAGAATTATCTTCCATGTTAACATTGTCAAGTAACTGAATACCAAACAGCCTGCAGCCATTCCCACTGCTCTGCTTTCTTTCACAAGATTCTTTGTTAACAGCTGGTGCAAAAGAATCTGTCACACTGTCCATTCTGTTAGACCAATACATTGAGTTGCTAGAAACTGCAGCCAGTGAACCATTCCCACTAAAGCCAACAGAGCTAGATTTTGTGGCAGAGGAGAATTTAGGTGATGGATGTCCACGTTGTGAATCACAATAAGAGAAACCAGGAGATTCAACTGGTGATTTCCAGATACCTATCACATAAAATGATCAATTAAAATCCCAAGTGAGATTTTGATAGAAGTACTGACAAGTAAACAACAATACCGAGTGAAGGAAGATCTGAAGATGGTGAGGGTAAAACAGGTGGTCGAGCCCGCTTGTTCCTTTGTGCAGGTTGTGAGTTTGAAGAGGCATTAGTTGCAACAAGTGGCTCCAATTCCCATGGGGACACCCTATCCGGACGCAGGATTGATGAAGGTTCATCCCATTGAACCTGGAAATAGCCAAAATGGTTATAAGAGTCTAATATCCCAAAAAGTGCTGCTTGTCTCAATGCAGAACAAATAGGATCTCACTTACAAATTTGACTAACCTTTAGAGATCTCCACTCAGAATCAGCCCATCCAGATGATTTATTATCCCCAACACCAACAATTGTGCCACTGAACCTGCACGTGCTAAGTTTTGATGGTTAACAAGCAGAATCAATTTCCTATGCCAAAGAAAAGCAACGCAAGATAAATAAATACCTTCTTTCAGGAACTTCTTCACCCTCGAATCTCATTTTGAACCTCATCCCAACAGATAGCTTATGGCTTCGAGCTTCAAGATATTTATTAAGACTCACGATGAACTCAGACCGACTTGTTCTGTTAGAAAAAAGTACGCAAAAGAGAAATATTAATCAATTGACCAGGGGAATTAAAGAAAAGCTTAGGCATCAGACACCCACTAAAAATGCCACAAAAGCTAAACAAAAACAATAAAGCAAGAAAAGTGTGGGTATATAGTACCACGTCCTACTCCATTGTATAGAGAAATTCATAAAGACCATGACCTTAAAAAAAATGACCAAATTCTCAAAGTTCAATTGTTAGTATCCGAGGAGATACTAAGTCTAATGCACCTCACCCTTAAGGGAGAAGAAAGTATGACTTCAGAAGGATAAGGATGCATATAGCTTCAATCCATGAAAATCAAATTCAAGTCAAACAATAATAAAAATAAGTCAATGGGGTTGTATGCATTAACTCAGAAACTGAAGAGAACAATTTCTAACTCGTAATTATACAGTAAATAAAAGAACTATATTCATATTAATGATGATAACCATAAAAAGATTCGGTAAGAACATAAGAAGATTGATGATGCCATAGGGTTACAGGTGGTTGGCTCTGCAAGAAGAAATACAAACCTTGGCTTGTAGAAGACAGAAAACATGCTTCTGGTAGCAATGGCATGAGATGCAGTAGCAAGCACCCCAAGATGCATGCTATGACTAGATATTACAGAAGATGGCATATTTGTCTGTTGTCTCATAAGCCTCCTCACACCAACACGCAGCTCCCCATTTGCACCCCTGGAGAGAGGTAAATTATAAATACATAGTTCAGTGGATTGAATAAAAGTAAGAAAAGAGATATCTTGACGTCAAGAAAGATCGATCTTGCCTCAGGAATATGAATGCATCACCAGCTACTAATTTTTTGGAGCTAACAAAGACACTCCAACCTGTAGTAAGTAAGTGGCGCCTAGGTTGCCCTGCAGATCAATTTTAACATGCTAATGTTAAGAACCAAGAAGCAAGAAACACTATTACCTTCAAATCACTATAAGCACAATAGCAGAGAAGAATTAGATATCCAAAAGATAAAACTTTAAAACTGCTATTAAAATATAACAAGTTTTTCAATTGTCCATGAGTACCCCCTAAATTAACGGAAATAGATAACTCGTAAATATACCAAAAAAAAGAAAAAAATGTGAAACTGAATGATGCTACAAAAGCAAATCTATGTCCTAACAAGCATAAAATAATAAACAACTTTCACCAAGATTTAATTCTACATACTTGAAAATTTCCAGCTCCCTAAGGCGACTTAGTAAGACATCAACCTAAAAAGTAAAATTTTATAACCTCGAAAAATATGCCGAAAATGCCACTCATTGCCATGCAGATCAGTTGCAACCAATTCCTGCCAAGGTGGCTGCTGGGTCATATCCTGGGAAGGATGGAATATCAAAGAAATGTCAGAAAAAGTTCTTACATATATGGATGTGTATCAATATAAAATATGTAATAAGCTTGTTTAAGCTAACCAGTGGGGGCAGACAATCATCTGCGTGACGACGCAAAACTGAGAAACCGCCATGGGTGCTTGTGTCAGAAGCAGTAAGAGTTTTGCAGAAAGAGTGCACTATGCACCTTTCAGGTTCTGGAAGCGGAGGATCTGGGCTTGTAACTTCGCTTTGCTGAACCATGTTGGGGAGCAATATTAAGTGAGGGTAGCCAAAACGTACAGATATACATATACAACTCATTCAAAGCAATTATAAACAAGAAATTATAGAACTAGGTGTAGCTTTCCAACATTAGCTAGATGTTTATGATAAAATAAGAGAGAGAGATAAAATAGACAAGGATAGGGAGACAGCTCACATCTACTTCAGGTATCAGAGTTATTTGAGCGTAAACTTCATCTGTATCAGGTTCGGCCTGCTCTTGAAGGAAAAATTCACTCAGCACAAGGAATAAAAGCAGTATCACTCAGAAGAAAGAGGAAGCAACAAGTGTGAAAACTAACCTTGCGCTGAACAGAAGCCACCTTGCAAAGTATTTTAGATGGCAGATTGAATGAAGGCATTTGGTGTTCTAACCCCTGATGCATCGATGCCTCAAGCTGTGCACGAAAGAAAAAGAAACAAAAATTAAAAGAATTACCAGAGATTAATAGAAGAAACTTAGCATGAAGTAAAGTATAAAACTTATAAAGAAAAATAATAACTAATAAATAGGAAAAGAAACCTTCAGCAGAAACTATGAAGTTTTTTTTAGTAGGAAAACTCAGATAAATCTCTTTCTTCTTCATAATTACCAAGATCCAAAAATCATACTTGTGAGTACTAAAAGCTAACTGGCTTAACTATAAGCAAAGAATTCTGACACCAGGAACCTTAAACAAAGATGAAAATGGTAAGGGTTCACAAACCAATCTAACCACGGGTTTTAACAAGCAAAGGTTGAAGAATTAACTTTTCAACTTATTGGTTTGTTATATCCACAAGTTCTCTATAAAATAGATGTACCTGTTCCATGTGACCTTGCGGAAAGTAATAAACACGCTCCCCTTCACGAGGAAGTGAGACAAGAGGTCCAGCACAGGCATGCCATAGTTCTCGATACAAAGGATCATCTTTGATCCCTAAAAGAATGCAAGCAGAAAAATAATTAAGCCACAATAATAGTCTGCGATTCCAGGGGAACGGGAGTTCAGCTACACATATTTTAAAGTAACCCTTTTGAATATTATATATATCGTGCAGAATCTTATGCAAAATATCATTATCGTGAATAATTTTCTTTAAGCCAACAATCAAGGGTAACCATCAACCCTTTTGAAACATGAAGAAAATATGTAAAATTTGCAGTGATTATTCACTAAGCTCAAAAGTTCAGTTCACTTAAGTTTCAGCAGAAAATTGAGAGACATATAACAAACCTGCTTGTTGTTCAGCAGGCGGAAGATTTGAAGCCACAAATGCCATGGAAACACCCTCCAAAAGGAAATCAGCAGACAGCAATCAATCTATGAAAACCCTGTGATAGAACAATGGTTGTATGTATTAAAGGGGACAATACTGGATTCACAAAAACTAATAACTATACATTAATTTTCCCCACCAACAAATAGCAAAGCCATTAATTATAATCGCATTTACTACTATATTGCTTTATTGCTTGTTCTGATTGTACAACAAAGCTGAGTAGCTGACTGATAAAAAGCCTTAATTACTAATTACTACCCATATGTCAGTCTATTCTGCTTTGCGCCTTAAATGAACCCCAGAAAGTTTTAAAAATCTCAGAAACCAACAAAAACAAAAAAACACAAAACAAAACAGAAACGAAATTTCATACATTTGAAGGGAGATGATCCAAATGTTCTTTACTATAAAAAGAAACCCAACTCTTTTAACTGTAAAGAAAAAATGAAAAAAAAAATGTAGATTAAACCCCAAGAGAGAATTCTGGGATAACCAAAAATTAAGCATAATTATCATATATGACACAGAGATAGAATAAAATGAAATTAGATTTTTAAAAAAGGGAAAGGAAATGATAATGAATTGGGATCTGATGATAACACTAGCAAAAACAAAAGTCCATTATCTTTAAAAATAAAATTGGAAACAGTGAAGAAAACTAATTGGGTCACCAGTAAGCAAATTTTTTGGAGTGATGAAGTGGAATTGAAAATCAGCATTATTCTTCCATTTTCAGAGCAAACAAACAAAAATAATTGATTTAAAGGGAGAAAAGTAAGAGGGGGGCTTACCCTTGGAGTTTCGTCTCCTGTGTTTAATCTGAAGGATCGGAATAAAGAAAAATTAGGGCTTTAAAATCAAAGCAGATCGAAAATATCTTGAAAGGAATTTAAGGAAAAAAAATGGGGAAAAAAACAAGGAGAATGAGGAGAAGAGAAGCTAACAGTGTAAAGAATGAGGCTTGTGTTCGTCAATGTTTGGTCGAAGCCGACACGACCTCTTTTGGCTATGGCTGCCTCTTTTTCTGTTCTTTTTCTTACACACACAACACACTCTCTCTCTTTTTCTCTCTCTCTAGGTTTTTCCTTTTGTTTTTGTTTTTTTCTTCTCTCCTTCTCCCTCATTTATATGTCCAAACAATCTGTAATAAAAAATATTAAAATAATCTCTTTCATTTATTACTATTACATTTTTTTATCTTTTTAGTATTTTCTTACAAAAAAATGAAAATAGTAATAGAACCAGATTAATTATTAATTACTATATATATATATATATATATATAGTGGTCAGACTAAACCTCTTCTCATGAACTCAAGATTTTTTACTTTAGGATATGAACTCTATATAATATTGGCTCTATTATTTTTTGGTTTGTAAAAGTTAAGGTAAGAGAGGTTGTTCCGGTCTAAGGTTAGGGTATGTCATAAAGTTTATAGAGGACTTGAAGTGGTATTTATAAATCAACACTGATGAAAATCGTTTGTATGATTGGAAATCCAAATCTTTCAAGTAGAGTTCTAAAATCTTATCAACTCAACCAATCTCAATTGGCATTTGGTTCTATTATATAATATTGGCTCTATTATTTTTTGGTCTGGAGTACTATTATATAAAATATTGACCAAACTTAAATAAAACATATATCATAATTATATATGCGTTGTCATTTCTTAAAAATAAATTGTGGACTCAACTTCTCAGGCGTTACAGTAAAAAATTATTAAGAAGCTACCATCTAAATTACATTATTAAATAGCTGATTAATTTTAGTTAAATTATATCATAATTTATATAGTATTATGCGCTGTCATTTCTTAAAATGAAATTGTAGATTCAGTTTATGAGCGTTACGGTCAAAACTTATTAAGATGCTACCATCTAAATTACACAATTAAGTAGCTGATTAATTTTAGTTAATTATATCATAATTTATACATCATTTCTTAAAATAGATATTGTGGACTCAACTCATGAGCGTTACAGTCAATAATTATTAAGAAGCTACTTTTTTCAGTAAAAGAAGCTACTATCTTAATTCTTAAGTATATACTTAAGTAGCTGGTTAATTTTAGTTAAATATGTCATAATTTATACATGCGCTGTCATTTCTTAAAAAGAAAGCATGGACTCAGTTTGCTGAGCGTTACAATCAAGACTTATAAAGATGCTACCATCTAAACTACACAATTAAGTAGCTGATTAATTTTAGTTAATTATATCATACATAATTTCTTAAACAGAAATTGTGGACTCACTCACGAGCGTTACGGTTAATAATTATTAAGAAACTACTTTTTTTTAGTAAAAGAAGCTACTATCTTAATTACATATTTAAGTAGCTGGTTAATTTTAGTTAAATATGTCATGATTTATACATACGCTGTCATTTCTTAAAAAGAAATCATTGACTCAGTTTGCCGAGCATTATAGTCAAGACTTATAAAGATGCTACCATCTAAACTACATAATTATGTTGTCAAAAAACTACTAATTAAGTAGCTGATTAATTTTAGTTAATTATATCATAATTTATATATCATTTCTTAAACAGAAATTGTGGACTCAACTCATGAGCGTTACAATCAATAATTATTAAGAAGCTACTATCTTGAGTACATACTTAAGTAGCCGGTTAATTTTAGTTAAATATTTCATAATTTATACATGCGCTGTCATTTCTTAAAAAGAAATCATGGACTCAGTTTGTTGAGCGTTACAGTCAAGACTTATAAAGATGCTACCATCTAAACTACATAATTAAGTAGCTGATTAATTTTAGTTAATTATATCATAATCTATACATCATTTCTTAAACAAAAATTGTGGACTCAACTCATGAGTGTTACAGTCAATAATTATGAAGAAGTTTTTTTTTTCACAAAAAAAAAGAAGCTAAGTACATACTTAAAGTAGCTGGTTAATTTTAGTTAAATGGAGTATGTCATAATTTATTCATGCGCTGTCATTTCTTAAAAAGAAATCATAGACTCATTTTGCTGAGCGTTACAGTCAATACTTATTAAGATGCTACCATCTAAACTACATAATTAAGTAGTTGATCAATTTTAGTTAATTATATCATAATTTACACATTATTTCTTAAACAAAAATTGTGGACTCAACTCACGAGCGTTACAGTCAATAATTACTAAGAAGCTATTTTTTTAAGGATAAGAAGCCACTATCTTGAGTACATACTTAAGTAGTTGGTTAATTTTAGTTAAATACGTCATAATTTATACATACGCTGTCATTTCTTTAAAAGAAATCCTGGACTCAGTTTGCTGGGCGTTACAATTAAAAGTTACTAAGAGGTTACCATCTTAACTACATAAATAGCCGATTAATTTTAGTTAAATATATAATAATTTATATATTACACATGTGTTGTCATTTAAAAAATAAAAAAATAAATTGTGGACTCAACTTTCTAGTGTTACGAATTAAAAATTCCATTAACGGTGTGTATCATATAATTGTCATATACTATACATTTATATTTATATATATACATATATATTATATATATAATTCCATCCAGTGGATTGTTTTAAAATCATTTTTTAAAAAAAAATAGTTTAAGTAAAATCCTTTAAAAGATGGGATATTTTGTTGTCAAAGCTTAGGAGAGGAATAAGCAGAGAAAATGAAAAGTCAATAAAAGGGGAATTAAGAAACGAATAAAATTAAATTACTTAAAAAGGAAAATAAAACAGTAAAGACCGGAATAGCGCGTGCCCCTGAGATCCCTACAGCTTCTCCCGGCTGTCCCTTTGTTCACGCACAACAATTTCCCCATTAATTTAGCTTACTTCGCTTCGCTTACCTACGAATCTTAATTATTTTAATTCCTAATTAATTTTTAATCTACTACCATTATTTAATTCATCATCATCATGTTTTCAACGTCTTCTCTTATTCTCACCATTTTGACCTTGAGCTTTTATCCTATTCACTAGACTGCCCCTCCTTTTCGAGAAATTAAATTAAATTTAAAACAAAACAAAGTTTACAATTTTTACAGTCGATTTTCTCTCGTGGCTAAATCTTAGAATTACTGCGAAAGATTCTTTTTTCTTTTCTTTACTCCCAAGTACAAGAATTTGTGAGTTGATTAGTGCAAATAAATGGGATAAAAAAGGGGTTAAATAATTAAACATCCAGATTTGTTTAACGGATCTTAATTAATTAATGGTAGTAACAAGACAACAAAAAGTAAACCTCCGCTACTTAATAAGGAAATAGTATTAATTAATTAATTAATTAATTAATTAAGTAATTATTAGTTGATTAATTTCATTATATGTATTTGTTATCATTGCCCTTAGAAAAATCCCTTTTAACCTGCATTTTGCGTCTTCATCTTCATGGACCGGCGGATTCAAATTATATTCAAATCTTCTACGTGATATTAACCACTTTTATTTGATTTCAAACGAAAAAAAAATTACCACGTGATTAAAATTGAATTGAGCAATCTCTGAATCTTGAGATTCTGCTACTTATTGTATTGTCTCATAATATATTTCTTATATTATCTCATTAATTAATATAGTATATACTTATATTAATATACAAATGCATGGAACCAAAATGGTGAATCTCCTAGATTACAAATATCATCAATCAAATATACTATAAATACAAATATATATAGAAAGTAATTAAAATATGGGAAATTAAAAAGTTTAGAAAGTAATATATTTAGAATGCAATTTACAATATTCTTGTTGTTGGCTTTTTTTTTTTTCCTTGTTTCTTTTTTGTTGGTAAAATTCTCAATAAGGAAACTCCCTATGCATTTTTGTCGAATTCGGTTCTACTATCAAGAGGGAAATCGCCATGTTGTGGGCCTGATAACGAATGTTGATGGCAAAACCAACGGCCCATTTCCCCTGCGCATTTCGTATCAGCTCTCCGGTCCAGCCCACTGTCGCAAACTCAAAAGCCTTGCAGAATCTTTAGCCATTTTTCCTTGCACGATTCCACACATTGCTGGACCATTATTTTGAATCTTGAAATGTGATCAAGGAATTCGTTTGCCATTGTATTTTCAGGGGTTAAAAACAAAGTTTGACATTGCAAAGTCAAACTGTCCGTTGTAAGCATACATTTTGTAGGTAGTTAGGTAATCTTATGCAGTAGAATATATATATATATATATATAGTGATTTATGATTAAATCAACTTATTAAATCAATACAAATAAATGAATTCTCTAGTTGCTCTCTCAAAGATCACTACATTGGCCTCTACCATGGGTCCTCATAACATATTAGTATATTGTATAAGAGAACTCCTTGCTCATCCGTGTGTATTGTGTACAAATTGAATGTCCATCCATTTTAACAATCTTCCGTTGGGTCTCCTGTCTCCACATCTTTGACACTTCACTTTAGTTGCTTACGTTTGCTTGCATTAATACTTTGGAAGTAGTTTGGCCTAGAATTATTTAATTTTGTAATTTTATGTTTTTTCGCTCATATATGTATATAAAACTAAAAAAGAATTATTATCATATATATGAAAATGAAACAAAAGTGATACGATAAAGAAAGATTGCAGGACAAATAGTTTCTTTGATTTGGATATAAAGCAAAGTAAATAAATATGGATTTATTTTTTGGTGAAAATAAATGGATTAACCCCACTTATAACTCAAATATAGAAAAATAGAAATACATGGACCGGACCAAAGCCATATTAACATTAACATACTACAATGTTCTTTTACGCTAGTATTAATACAAGAAATACGATTTCTAAACCCAAATTCTTCCTTTTTTGGGGCATTTTTTTTTTTAAATTTTTTTCCTCTGCTTTTGGGCCCTCTTTATTTTCATACATATAAATAATAATCTAATCTAAAATGGAGCCTAGCGGATTTGGGCAGGAGCGGGTACACGGGTAATCGGGTTAGATAAGTCGTTCGGTCTGCCATTGTTTTGAAAAAGAAAAGCGCCATTATTCTTTCTTTCAAATTTGATCTTTCTGTATCGGCGACGAAGAGAATAGAAATTAGGAACCCTAGAATTTTGATTCTCAGGTGACAATATGATTGTGAGGACTCCACTACCCAAGAGGCAAAGAGGCGAAGCCATAGTTCACGAGAGCCCATCGGCGGCCGCCGCCTCCGAGGGGCGCCTCGTCATCTATGAAGACAATCCCTCGCCTGCCCCTCTACCGGAATCATCTCATCAGCCTTCCGATCACCTTCTATGCACTTATCAATGCCGCCAGATGGTAACCTCGTCTTATAAATGCTCGAATTCTCTTTATTTATTATTAATTTTATACATTTTTTTTTTGTTTTGCTTTGCTAGGTTAAAGCGGATTTTCTGGATGCCTTGAGCAATGCAGAGAAGCAAGTTCGTGATTATCAGTCCAAGCTAGAGGAATTGAATGAGAACTTCTCCAAATCTGGTATATTATCTCCATACTTGCACTTATATTATATCAGAAATTATGTACATATATATTGTACGGTCATTGAAAGTTTTGTGTAATTTTCGAAATGATGGATAGTTTTGCTCAGCTACTACTCTCTTACCGCATGGTTCTCCTTGTTTCAAACACTTTTGATTTGCTTGTTGCAACTAAATGTTTTTATACATTGCAATTTATAATGGTTCAGTTTCTTATTCCTTTACTAGTTCTATTTTCTCAAAGGCTTATGACGTTTCAACGTGGGGAAGTGGAAAGACATTGAGCTATAATTGGGGATAGATTTTGAACATCGTAACATTTATATGCAGATTCATTGAGTGATATTTCTGTTCAAAAATTTTAACAGTGTTTATTAAGATATTTAAATAAGATATTTTTTTTTGAGTTCATACTCTTCAAGATGGGTAAAATAGGGCCTCTTTGGGTGATATGTATTATTGATGTTTGATTATTTGATTTTTAGTCATCATTTTCCCCTTTTGAATATCCGAATCCTTTGATTTCTCTTTGTATTGCTTTTCACCATTTTAGTTCAATGTATCTCTAAATTTACAGATGCAGAGAGGAAAAAGTTTAGGGATCAATTCCTCTATGCAGAACAAGAGTTGGCTGCTGCAAAAGGACGCGAGGAAATGTTGCAGAACCAGCTCTTGAAGGAAGTTAATGATTCACATGAAAGATTAAAAAAACAGTTAGAATCATACAATGAGCTTCAGGTACAGTATCCTAAGTTTTATATTAATAATGTTGTTTCCCAAGTTATCGACGATATTTGGATTGATGTGTTACTATCTTGTTGCACTCCCACCTTATGTTGGTGTAGGTTCTTCACATTTTTGAAAAATGATTTATGCTTCATACTTTTTAGTCTGTCACTGAGTGGTCTTCTAAGACACGTTCTTCCTATGAACACCATTATCTTCTGTTGCTTACAGGGGAAGCTGCAAAATGAGATGAACCTTCGCAAGAAAGCTGAGTCCTCTGCAGCAACTGCTGAAGAGAAAGCAACGGTTTTAGAGGGAAAACTTAGTCAACTTTCTCAAAGCATAGAAAGGGAGAAAAGGCGACTTCACAATGATATTGCTCATCTAACAGAAGAATCAAAGCTTTCTGTTTCCAGAATAAGTGCTGATGTCATTACCTAACTTGTTTATGTTATTGATAAAAAATCATGAATTAACATTTATGTTAGTCTAAACCATGGTTTGTCTGGTTTGTAGCTTGAAAGGATGGAATTTAGAGCTAATAATGCTGAGAAGGAATCAGGGCTTTTGAAAGAGCAGCTACAGGATCTCCAGAAACAATTTAATGAGGTCTGTTTCCTTTTGCCCCAAATACTTAAAATTTTTAAATGCTAATTGATTTTTGCATTTGGCTTTGACTGTAGATGATTAAATCAAAACATCTTTCAATTGTAATGCTTGTTGTATCTCCTTGTCTTATTTCTGTTTATCCTTCTTTTTGATTCTTCCTTTTAATTTGTGTGTGTGTGTGTGAATTACTTATGATGTTTGCTATTGTAACGACTCGATTTATTTTATGATTGAATGTTTGTTTTTTGAAACTTTGTTATTGAAAATGCAAACTGCGTCTGTGTATTGGCTCAGAATTTATTATTATTATTATTATTATTATTATTTTGATGAACCCATCAATGAATGTTTTGCAGTGCTTGCATCAGAAGACTGAACTAGAGAAGAAATTATCAAGTTTCACATTTCAAGAAGTTCCTTCTGCTGAGAGTAGTACTTTGATTAAGCATTTGCAAGAGGAGCTTAGAAACTATGTAAGTTTTTGTTCAATGTTACTGAATTAAATATGATGAGTGTTTGGAGAATGAATGCAACTTATGGATGACAGTCTTAATTCCAGTATTCTGCTTCACCCTGGATATCCCTTTTTGAACTTTGCCTAGATTGGTGATTCAACTAAAGAATCGTTGCCTTGTAGACAACTAAAGATAACTGACCAGTCCTTTCCAAAATTCTGGAGAAAGGGGCCTTTAAGTATCAAGACACTTTCACCCTTGTTCATGAGTCATTTGCTTACTGTTGCCTTTTGTTTCTTGGTTCAAATTTCCACAGGAGTCTGAAGTACGAGAGGCAAGAAAGCTGAAATTATCTCATGAGAACATTGAGTTATTGAAGGAAAAATTACTGGAAGAGAAGGGCCGTCGAGAGAGGGCAGAATCAGAGCTATCTAAGTTGCAAGAACTACAAATAAGCTTGAACAAGTCGGAGAATGAGTTGTCATCATGGAAACTGGTGATGAAGGACATACCTGGTGTGTCATGTCCTGAAGATATACCTGTCAAATTTGCAACCCTGCAAAAGTAAGCTAGCAGCTTGTTTTAAGTTCTTTTAGTTTTAAAATTGTGGTTCATCTGGTCAGCCAAAATCTTAAAACAGTGACAGAATTGCAAATGTTGGATTGTCAATAACTATCTTGTAACTTTGGTTTTTTCATAACATTAGTTTTGGTGCTGAATGTGATGAAATAGAGTATTTCTTGATTATCTTTTTCAGTTAGGGCTTTGATTTCTGAAAATGGACATAGGTTAAATTTCTCGAGGGTGAATGAAAGGTTGTTAGGACAATCATTTGCAATTCATGTCTATCTGCCTTCTGTTCAGCTGTTTTAGTTACAGTCCTGGTTGGGACAGCTTGGAGTTCCTTTGTTGCCCTTTTCCAGCCAAGAACCCATTTGTTTCTATGAAATGTTTACATTATGATCTCTTCATCTGAAATTATTCGTTTATTTTCATCACTAAACTTTCTTTAGAAGTGCTGGATAGACATGCTATTTAAATATTATGAGTTTGAAATACATGCTTATGCATTCTTGACATCACTTAACTATTATGAGTTCATGCCTGGATCTTTTATAATTAAGCTATCGTTTTTTCTTATGTTTATTTATTTTCCTTTTCATTTTGATCATTGATGTTGAGATTTTTCTTATCAATGCAGGGAAGTGATAGACGGTACAGTTAAGATTGGTGAGGCGAATGCACGCTTGAAGCAAATTGAGGTAGGGCTGGATGCTGCAGAACTTGCCAAACAGAGTGCTGAAACTGATGCGGCGTTGGCTAAAGAGAGGGCAGAAGTTTTAAAATCAGATGTCAAGCGGATGGAACTCATGGTAAGTTGTTTTTTGATAATCTGATCTAGGGTAAGCAAATAACTTTGATAATGTATTCTTGAGATTATATTTAGTTGGAAATCTTGTTAGAATTCATGATCTAGGGTAAGTATATCTGCATTTATACACTTATGGGGGATTGTATTGAGTGAATGATTCTAAATTTATTTTCCTTGGATAACTTAATTGTTGTTCGTACCTGGACTTGTTGGCAATTACCTGCTGGGGTGATAAATGCAGTCTATTTCTCTATCTAAGAACTTTAATCCTTGGTTTATTTAGTTTTGTCTTATTTTTAAAGGTGGACTTTGATATTGCAGCTTTCAGTGGTTACTCAAGAGAGAGATAACTTGAGAAATATTCTTAATGAAGTAAAGAGGCCTAAGAATGAAGAAGTAGCTGATGAACTCGCCAGTGGAACTGTTGTCAAGGTCTTGATGTTCTTAATGATGTTTCATTGCTTTCAACCCAAGCCTCCCTCATTTCTCCCCAAATCCAAAACTAAATGTACAAAGTACCCTTGTTGTCTTTTTTAATTTTTTTTTTGACATTTTGTTCCCTGGTTTTAATGTGCAGGACCTTGAATCATCTATTGCAAAGAAGGAATCTTGTATTAAAGAATTACAGAGTAATTTACATGAACAAAAAGAAGTTAATGCTCGTCAATATAATGAGATAAAATTGCTCAATGATAAGCTAAATAATGAAGCAAGAAGAATAAAATCTCTAGAAAGGGAAAGTGATCGACTTCGTTCAGAGATTTCGCTACTCGAGTCGAAGGTATGTAGCTAAAAGTTCAAAAGTCTTTCAAGCACCATGGTTGATCAATTATGCTCAAGCATGCACCTGATAATTCTCACATCCCTTGATTTCTCAATAACTTGAATATATTATTAGTGGAATTCTTTGAATGTATTGTACATGAATAAAGATGCTTGATTTGTCTTTTGGTCTTGAAAGTGGTGGTAATGACTTGATTTCTTTTAATAGCTGGGTCACGGTGACTATTCTGCTGCAAATACGAAAGTTTTGCGAATGGTAAATACTCTTGCTGTTGATAATGAGGCAAAACAGACTATTGAGGCTTTACAAACTGAGTTACAAAAAACGAAGGAGAAGTTACAAGCTCTTGAAGAATTGAAAAGCCAATCAGGTATCAAGCATTGTTCTTTGAATGCAAAATTTCTAGTTTCATAATTAAGGTTAAGCATTGTCTTTGAATGGAGGATTTCTAGTTTCACAACTAAGGTTATATATTATGTTTCTTTTCTGAGGTCCTTGTTGCATTTGTTTTGTTTATCATTGAACTCTTTCATTTTCCTCTAGTTTCTTGTTACTTATGTCAGATATGATTCTTTGTTATAATTTTTTTTTCTTAATTTCTTGCTATTTCTCTTAAGTTCCACTCTTTAGTTGAAAGCTATAGTTGGTATTTGGTTGTGAGGTTGTCTATCTGACGATTTATTTCTGAAGGTGATACTGGGAAGCTGGTCGACTCCCATATATCTGAGAAGATACTGAAATTAAAAGAGCAAATTGCAACACTTGAAAAGCGTGAAGAGAGGTGAGTCATCACTGAACATCTTTTTGGTTGTTATAAACTTTTCGTGAGTTGGATTTGTTATCACTGATGTCTGAGAAATGCACTCTTGAAACAGATACAAGACTGTTTTTGCAGATAGAATTTCAGTTTTTAGGAGGGCATGTTGTGAGCTCTTTGGTTACAAGGTATAAATAATATATACATCTTAGTATTTCCTTTAGCTAATCTCATCCTTGTTTTGTGTTTTATCTATTAGCATACCGAATTTCGTTTGGCTTGATTTGTTGTGTGTGTGAGTGTGTTTTTATATTGCTGCACCCCATAGCTGGTTTGGGACATTGACATAGAATAAAGAGGGGAAAGAAAGGAGACAATAGAGATTAGAGGGCGAGATTAGGAATAAAGGAGAAACAAGAGATAGGAGGCGAGAGAAAACTGGAGATAACATGGGGAGGAAAACCTCAGTACTTAATATAACTAACAGTAGCACTAAATCTGGTTTGCTCTAATTTGTTAAATCATGTCTTTTTATGCACTTTGTTTCCTTTTGATGATCTTTTTGGCAGATTGTGATGGATGAGCACCAGCGTCCTAATGGAATTCCTGTGACACGTTTTACCCTCCAATCGATTTATGCTCAAAGTGATGATGAGAAGCTTGAATTCGAATATGAATCTGGGAATACAAACATTTTGGTAAGCTGAGTATTTCATTTCCAAAGGCTTTATAGATGTATCTCAATTTTTCTATTCAAATTGATTATAAAACCAAATAAGACGTTTAAACTAATGTTGCTTTATGATCCAACAGGCAAATGATTATACCCGTCAGCGTGAGATATCCCAACAGGTAACAAGGGTTACTTTTCAGTCAATATTTTGATTTGCTGGGCAGGAAAACTAGAATAAGAAATGAAAGTTGCGGGAATGTGTGGAAATATGGCTTTATGATATTTTATTGTTAAGTAAAAGTTTATGAGTCAATGTGAGGAAGAATGAGACATCTCAGATTTAATGTGAGAAAATAATAAATAGGATAATAGTGACATTGCCGGATGCTCTAGTATTTGCCACATGCATAACTAAGGTATAATAAACTGATGCCACACCAAGCTCAAGCTTGCTTGGAAAGCATTTGAGTTTTTCAAGCTTGACTTGATTAGGTTCTATTACAATTACTCTTATAAAGTGCTCAAAGTTGATGTGAACTGAAGTTTGAGCTTGAGTTTAAGAATCAAATAATATTTAAATGTGTTTAAATTATATTTTACCACGTGTATATAAATCACTCGGCTCTTCTCATTACCTTGAGAGGTTGCATCTTGAGGTGTAGATAGTTATTGCATGGATGGTTCTTAGACTAAGAAGAGTTTTAAGTATTCCGAAATCAAAAATCTATTTGGATATTGAAACCAACCAGGTGTCAAGGAGAGTTCTCACTTAGCGTGTATGTACAAATTCTTTTTCATGCTGTTGAACTTTCAACTAATACGAAGGTTGTGCTTTTTGGCAGGTGGATATTTTTATAAGAAAAATGAATTCCATACCAGCTTTTACCGCTAATCTGACGGTGGAGTCTTTTAACAGGCGGACTCTTTCTTAAGATAAGTCACTATGTCTAATTAGCATGTGTAATCATTTTAAACGCTTGTTTACTTCTTGTGAACTCTGGATGAACTCTCCTAAAGCTTGGCATGAGTGTTTTGAAAATCCTAAAATTAAAGAAAGCAATGAAAGCAGATTTGTGGATGTTATTCTTGGTCAGGTCTGATTAAGTTCTTAATGCATATATTAAGAAAGGTTGAACAAACAAACAATCTGTAAAATTATTTCGCCTGTGGCTTAACACGTAACCCTGACGGATTAACTTGTTTTCTGAACCCCAGATGTAGGATTATCAGTGGTGAAACTGAAATATACTTTCAACAGGATTTAATTATAATGTTTTATTGAGATTTGGTTATCTTTTTTAACCTAACTCCAAGGTGGAAAGTTGATGAAAATTCTAGCTTCCACTCTAGTAGTGTGTTACGTAAAAGTAAAAAAGGGAAAAGATAAGAGCTTTGAAAATTTGGTGGCATAACGCCGGCAAAATGGTAGTGGGTAAATAAAGTTGTTTGCACAAACAAGGCATTGGAGAGGATTCTCCGCACCGGTTATCAAAGGCATTGCTTTTCTTAGCAGTGCGGTAAGTGGTAAGTGGAGGTGGTTAAAATATGCCATTTCTTTCACACTTTTTTCCCCTTTAATTTCACCATTATTACTACAATAATAATGAATCTTTTTTCTTTGAGTCTACTTTTCAATAATTATTATCATCTTTGTGCATGTAAAATAATTTTATTTGGAAATTGTAATGGACGGATAAGAATTTTTACTTGTACTTATATAGTATATATACACAGACAATGCATCAAATATATACATTTTCTTCAAAGAGTTAAAGTTGTCGCAAATCTGATAGTTAACTTGTGTTTACAAACAGTATGCACTTATTAAGGTGTTTTTTTTAATCAAGATAAATTATAAATTCTTAATTGAAAAAACAAAAATTCTTAAAGACTAAAATTTTAGTAACTTTTATGTAGTATTTGACTATAGAGACCCATTAAGAGGACTCAGAAATATAAATGCTTAAATAATTATTTCTCCAATCCATACACGTATCTATATATTTTATGTGGCACATGATTGTAACATTAGGTCAAAATTCATCACTTATCACTTATCCTTGATATATATGGAGCAAGAGTTTGAAATTTTGAAAAGGAAGAAAGGAATTATTTTTGACTTTCATTCCAACTTTATTGTCATCATTGCCAATATATGGAATAATTAGAATTTACAATGATCGTTTACTACCCTCTTGCTTTCACAATTGACTTTCATTTTATTTTTTTGTTCATTGGCTTTGCAATTGACTTTAAAGATGTAGTGGATTTATTAAATTAATAATAATATTTGCCACTATTCAAAAAGATTACTTAATACTCACTTTCTTTGAGAGTTTTTTTTTTAATGTTAAAAATTAGTTTCTTTGTACTATTTTCCAAATGTTTATTATGAAGTTATGAACGAAACATGTCTTGGGGGGGGGGGGGGGGGGCATAACGAAGGTCCAAGTCTAATTTTGACAATTTCCATTTAATCATTACGCCGAAAATACTTTGTAGGCTTAATAAATATGCTTTTTGAAATGGCCAAAATGAGCAAGCACGAGGGATATATATATCAACAGAAAATATAAAGTTTCGCTACTGATTAATTTGAGATAAGCTAAAATATAGCACATTGACCATTGTAGCACATTATTAAGGAAAAAAATGGAGGCAAAGAAAATGCATTGATTTGGAAATGCTATTCACACACACACACACACATATGAAATTGAACTTTATACATATTTAAGGAAACCCGATTTGCTTACCCGTCCCATGTCCTAATTAGCAAGTGCTACATCCCTGCGATATGTATACACATGATATATAATGATTTGACATATGTTATATGTATGATTCACATGCTTAGTTTCTTAAATTTGATTTAACAATTCGATTAGTCAATATTATCAAAGGGTGTTGGATATAATATTGGAATCGGATGCATGTAGATTCCTTTCCTCCAATATATGTAATACAATGAATAAATAAACAATTGAGTAATCATCTTTTACCTCAAAAAAGAAAAAAAATTGAGTAACCCACTTAAACTAATCCGAAAACTTAAACTAATGAAGTCTCTTTTAACATGTTGAAAACCAAGATGGTAAGAGTCAAGACCTAGCTAGTTGGACTTGACATAAATAATTTATTTCTAGGAGGGGGGAAGTAATCCACTTACTAGCTAGCTAGAGGTTTCTTTATTTTCTTTTTTTTCAAGGAATGCTTGTAGCCAGATATAGTGAAAGATAGGGGTGACGATGATTTTGACAGTTTCTTGGAACAAAAGACAACGAACCCAATTGGAGAATCCCATTAGGATTTTGCCCCCTACAAAATTCATTACAACCTTTTTTGCTTGGATTTGTCTTCTGAGGCTGAAAGATGAAGAAAAAAAAAAAAGATGTTACATTGATTCCTCTTTGGATTTGTCCTAGTTGGAACCTATTGCAACATTGAACACAAATCTTATCCTAGTACTGTCATATCACATCCAATTATATATATATTCTCTTTCTTTTTATGAATTATCAAAGAGAAAAAAAAGAGATGCCATTCATGTTAATTGTCATTCTTTGTCCTAACTCTCTCCTCTTTCACGAATTGCAAAATTTCTCCCATAAAATGATCCAATATGTGACTTCACTACTTGATCAAGTACACAGCTTTAAAAGTCAGAAATCCGGAGAAATTCGAATCTTAAATGATCTAAATATCAAATATTTACTTAATTCAAAACTTTTGAAATAATGGGTCCAAATTTATCTTCAAACGAAAAGAGTTTGGCATTCCTTATATATAATATATTTCTTCCATCCCATAGTCACACACTCTAATAGTGGAGATTGATTCTAGTAATCAAAATTCAAATGTTGATTGTTTCAAATATCAAAAAGGTTGGCATTCATAAATACTATTTGCATCCCATAAATGTGTAGATATTATATATTTATATAGACTAAATTCGTTGTATTTGATTTGCCTTTTGCGTGAACTTTCTTTGGTGAATCTTTTTACGT
>AWWV01007644.1:0-20711 GCA_001974805.1 Corchorus capsularis
AATCCAATTTTAGTATTTTATCACATCAAATCTCAATCTCATAATATTTATTGCTAATATTTTTATTCTTTGATTGAAAGTTGAAACTATACCATTAATATTGATTATTACAAATAATAGAAATTATTTTATATTTTCTAAATATTTAAATATTTATACTTTAATATAATATAGTTCATATAAAAAATCAATGCCAATGAATATTTCAATTAATACAATATATATATATATATTAATAAGTTATATAAATTTGAAGAGGTAAACAAAATATATTATAAGTTATAATATAAATAAAATGGATTAAATTATATTGTGTTGTTGTGCAGAGTAGTTCTCAGTGTGTAATGCAATTCAATTCCCAAATTCTCACATTTGTTCAAACTATAGTATGACAGATTTTAATTTGCTTAGTCCTCAGCAAAAAAGTTTGTCTCCCTAAAGACATTAACAAAAGAGACATTGCCTAAAGTAGAAATCAGATTTGAAAGTCTATTATACTATATGTGTATATATATATATATATATATATATATATATATATATATCACATATGTCTAGTGTTGGAGACATAGTTGAGAAATGTTTCTTTTTTTTTCTTCTTCTTCATTTTTAATAGGCAAGATAATAATATTATTATAATATTAAAATGATCATGATTAAGTACAATATCCTACCAAACAGATTAATTAAAGACATGAGATAAAGTGTAGTTGAGAAATGTTGAGAGAATTGGCAACATCAATATAATTTAATTAGAGTGATATATGATATAATCAACATAAAATCACAATGTAATAGGAGCATCAAACATCCTAATTTTATCTTGCATTTAATTCAGCACCATTATATTTGTTCTTCAAAAAGAAAAGAGAAGAAAAGAAGAGAGAAGCTCTATTTGACAATGTTACGATCAAATTTCAAAAGGTTTAGTTTAAAGACGGATTATTGTACTGAGCTTATATACTATTAAAACTATCAATTTCATTGTGAAAGTTTTGAATTTGTTCATGATGAGATTGAACGAGATGTGATTTATGAAATGAGAGAAACCCACTTCCTACTGTATAATTATAAAGGAAGAAAAGAAAGGAACAGAAAAAGGAAGTTATGTCAGCTTCCATAAAAACGGAATTAGGAAGCAAGTCACCCCCTTAAAATCCAGCCCCCCACCCTTATTGCAAATTCTAATCAAAATGGACATGTGTCTCAAGTCAAACTTATAAATAAAAAAAGTCAGCTTAATCTTTGTAGGAAGAATGGAATGGAATATATAAGATGACGATGGCAGCATTACACGTGGCACTTTCTGATTGCATCATCTAAATTCATTTGCTTTTGATTGAATGTTAATCATGGGTCCATTTGTTGTATGTTAATGGGATCCACATAGGATTAAAATGCCTTTGTCTCCACTTTGTCTCCCGCTTCTTTCTTTCCCCAAAACAGTCTTTTCCTTTTGTACTTTGGCCTATCATAATCCCAGAGACCCAAACCACAACAATAATCATCTACGCTTATTTTCTTACTTTGACCTTTCCAGCCGACCAACCAATACGCTTTTGCCAAGTGTCATAATTAGAACCTAGGATCGTAGGTCAAATGCGTTTATGCTTTTCTGTTTTTTTTTTTCCCTTCAAAAAATTCCTTTTAATTACTTAGTAATTATTTAAAGATAATTCATAATCGTCACTAAATGGTTTTCTTATATAGAGTTAAGTAATCATGAAAAGCATATTACAATTCTTTTATTAAGTGATTAAAATAATAATTTAGAAGTAAGACCCAAAAAAAAAATAGAACTAATTTAAAGAGTTTTCATGAAACCTACAATTATAAATTGTGGATTCCTACACAATCTTTTATGTTTTTTTTGGCCAAACATATTATTTTTAAATTGAATTAATTACAAGATCGTAAAAAATGAATATTGCTAGTGAAGTTTTAGCTGTTATGAGGTAAAAATTGACTATTTGCAATGAATCGGCAGAGCGGATTGCGCACATAATAGATGAAGACTGGATTGGAATTGGCACTTTGAAACCGTAATCTACTGCTTTTAATTTTACTATTCTTATGTATCAAAAAATAAAGTTACTTTATATAGTATATTTCTTATGATGTGAAATATTGTATAATAACTAATTATGAATGAGAAATATATGACCAATTTCAATCATATCAAAAGTCTAATTATGTGTAAAGTCGAAGTTTAACGTGAAATCAGCCATTTTAGTCATATCATCAATGGCCTAATTGAGTGTAAATTTAAGTTAAGTACAGCTTATAAAAACTCAGGAATTTAATTGATTGTTTCAAATTAATAACTTTAAGGACTTTTTTAACATTTAAAATTGTAAATAAAATGATTAATTAGTATAATATATATAATATAATTTGTAGAGGGGAATGCTTATATATGTATGTTAGCTTTTTGAAAACATATATATGCCTTAAGCTTGTTCCATTTTAAAGCCAACCAAAATTATGTAGTGGTATTGGCGCACATAGCCACTCATTTCCTCGACATTTCTTCCAACTTCGTTGGAAAAAATAATTAATTAGCTAGTTTTGCAATTAATTAAAGCATCGTATTGACCCAATGATATAAAAGAAAAATGTAATTCTATATAAAAAAAAATCTCTCTATTAGGGTTTGAGAAAGGGTAAAGAAATTGAGTTTGTGAGAATATTTGGCTTGGTTAGAGAAAGTGGTTTATGATTATGCGCTTTTACTATAACTCGCTAAACACGCATAATCAAAATTTATACAAGATCCTTTAAGTTGATCAAGAAATCAAATGTTTGGACACTAAATTTATCAATTACCTAAATTAGATATTGCAAAGATTTTCTTAGACATATACTATGTCAATATATACTCAATACTATATATCCCATTTTCATATGTTTAAAAAAAAAATTTTTTGGTTGTCACATGATTAATATGATAATATGAAATCCCTTTTTGTCTCTCATGTAAATCATGTCTTATGTAATGGACGGTATATATATAATGTAATGTAGGTTATTGGAGGACACAATATTAAATTATTGATTAAAAAAGGAGAGAAGATAAACCCACCAAGGGAAAGATTGGATTAAGCCAATTAAAACCAAAATTTGGGCATCAAATCCCATTTCATTTTGTTTTTAAATACTAACACCGACAACCTTTTGACTTTGGTTTTCTTGTCTTTGTTTTTACCCACATTAACACCACAATTATAATACTACTACTAGTAATGACAATAATTCCCCTCATATTTTTTAATTTCACCAAAATTCACTGCCCAGCAAACCTACCCTCTCGGTCGGCATAACCTTTTTTCCCCTTCCTTTTTACTAGTAACTTTTTAACTTTACTAAAAATTAAATAAATGGGCCCTTCCCACGTTATTAATTCCGACTTGACATTAAGGAAAAAAAAAAAAAAACTACAGTAATACCTAAGAGTGTGTGTGTCAACAGAAAATAAAATATATCATGATTAAATCTTGAGCAAGAAAATTTTCATCTCCATATATTATATGAGCAACATACTTTTTTAGTACAAGAGTAATTTAAATTTTAAACGCATAATGTTAATACAGTCGAATTCTTTTTTGGGGTTTCTCATAAAGATAAACCAGTAAAAAATAAACATTCAATAATTCTACCCAAAAAAAAAAATTCAATAAGTAATAAAGGAGTACTATACAAATATGGCTTCGTGGTTAAAACTTAAAACTACAAGATTTTATCGATGGAAATCACTTCCCCCCATCTTGGTGCCCGATTCCGTGTTCCATTCACCAAAACATGCCACGTGTCTCTGGTATTATACCTTGTTTGTTTTCAAGTTTTAGAAAATAATAAAAATATCAATTAAACACTAGGTTTAGCCCCAAATTAACAACAAATAGTTATATAGAAGGGTTAGTCATAAATTTTAATCCATTTCTCATAGGGTTTTAGAATGAAAATATAAAATTTAATTTAACTAGCCAAATAAGGAGTGGGTTTCACTTGGGAACTCTGTTTTGGACTTGTTTTGTTTGTTTTTGTTTTGTGTGGCTGTTATTCTGCCATTGCTTGGCTCTATTGTGTTTTGTTTTCCTTTGGTTTTTTGTATGAATGGATGCACTCTTTTTCCTTCTTGAGGATTTTTCCCACTGGGTTTTTCCTCGTGAAGGTTTTAACGAGGCATCCTCTGTTCCTCTTCGTCCCTCAATAAAATCTTTACCTTTCAAAAAAAAAAAAAACTAGCCAAACAAAGAATAACATAAAGAAACTAAAAATGATACGTGTCATTATTTGATGGATGTGACACAACGGGGCACCAAAAATACGGGGAGAGGATTTTTATCCGATTTTATCCACTTTATTTGTGAATATACGCGAGGTCTTCGATCTCCCGGTCCCCCTAAAGTTGCATAATTATTTTTGGGATAACGCAAACTTTTTTGGATGAATTTTGAAAATAGTCATCACGTAAGACTCACAAGAATCAAAAATAAAAAAAAATCTCTTTCAAATGTGTTAGCCAGAAAGATTTTGAAATTTCTTTCTTGAACGGTTTGGCAATATATAATGCGATGCCTGTTAAAAAGTTTGAAAGGCTCACTTGAAGTCAATACTACTAACATTTAATTTAATCAAGGAGATGATACATTGAAAAAAGCGAATATAGTATCTTGAGAATTGAGATAATATCCAAAAAAAAATTATGGATGTCAATTTAAAATGGAAAGTATATACAAATATTGTTCATATATAAAGACAAAGAAAGCAGAGAATCTATATGTATGAAAATTATACCTTATATATTATATTATATATATACTTCCATATATTATGTCTAAAATATTGGAAAGGGAAATAACAAAGAATACATGCATGTGAACCAAAATTTTAAAAAAGGTGTAGTTGAAAAAGGCAATACTTGCTTACAACTCTTGTAGTTTTGTCATTTTAATTCAAAAACGAAGTATGGGCTAAAACAAATAGTACATGTCAATTATCGGCTACTTTGCTTCAATTATTATTGTTCATAGAATATAACTAAGCGACAAATAGTTTGACCAATTAAATATCTTCTTTCTACTTGTCTAAGAACATGGGAATTATTATAATAAATTTTCTATTATTCTATCTAAAATTTAATCCTTATTGAAAAAAGAAATGAAATAATGTTGCTAGGAAATCAGAAGACCTATTGAATGTGGAGATGGACCACGTTACCATTAGATAAAGAAAAAGGCAAATTATACAATACACGGCAGTAGAGTTTAGAAAACTACACAAGCGGGTCCTGAAGGGTGACATGTGTCCCTTAGGGACTAGATTGAAATATTTAAAACTTAATTAATTAAAAAAATGGACATGTGTCAACTCCACAAGCCGCTTGTGGAGTCCAAAATTTACACCGCCGGTGTATCATATAATCACCCAAAGAAAAATGCAAAAGGGCAAAATCATATGGCAAATAAGATTCAATGTTGCACACGCTCCTTTGAACGAGTGTGAAAAACATGCTTTGATTGTTTTGATAAATTTGTGTATTATTACGGAGAATGAGAAAGATATATATATATATAGGTAAATTATACAATACACCGGCGGTGGAGTTTAGAAAATTACATAAGCGGGTCCTAAAGGGTGACATGTGTCCCTTAGGGACTAGATTGAAATATTTAAAACTTAATTAATTCAAAAAAGGGACATGTGTCAACTCTACAAGCCGCTTGTGGAATCCAAAATTTACACCGCCGGTGTATCATATAATCACCCATATATATATATATATCTAATCTTATATATGTGTTTTAAAGTTTTAGTGATTACTATACACTATTGTACAATTGGCTTGGCATAGTTAGAATAATGATTGGGTTATATACCTAATAAATTTAAAAGTTATTAAACTAATGTTAACATTGATACTGGAAAATTGGATTAGGGACGTTCGACAAATTTGGAGAGAGGGTAATCAGCGTGTGTCGATTTTCTGACAAATTTTGGGCAGAACATATTCCTCATGGGTTGAACATCGGAGTTTCCTCCAACGGAAATTCTACATCTATTGGAACAAGACACTAATAACGTGGTTGTTTGAAGAAGTTAACTAACCTTGTCAACATCTCATATAAAAATGATATAAAATTTTTTGGGAATGTTGTTTATGAGACGTAGGATGAAGTGTTATCCACACGGTCAATAGTGCGTGTGGGGCTTAAAATGAAGTGTGGGAGTTCCATTAATTAGAGACGAAGAATCAAAGCAAAGGGCCAGAGGGGGGAGCTTTTGGGGGGTTATAAATTCAGGACAAAACTCAACCCAAACCCACTTGCCTGCCTCAATTTCAGCATTTTTCAGAGTAAGACAACAAAAATCAGCAGCTAGCTTTAGCTATACCCTTTGCTTTTTTCAACAAAGAGAGAGAAAGAGAGTGCAAAAATGGAAGAAAGAAGAGGGAATCATCATACTAATAACAAAGGAGAGATGAACATGTGGGCGTCGACCACTGAAGAAGAAACCACTGTTGATTGGAGAGGAAGACCTTCCAACCCAAACAAGCATGGCGGCATGCGAGCTGCTGCATTTGTTCTTGGTCTGTTTTTTCATTTCTCTTTCCTTTAATTTCCCTTTCTTCTATTATTCTCTCTCTCTCTATATATGATCTGCCTATATATCTATGTATAAATCTTAATATATAATTATAACTATGTAGATGTGGGAAATTTGAACTTATTGAAATGCAGTCATGATCTGATATTAATTATAATAAACTTATGATTTTATATTTGTTTGAATTTATTAGGGTTGGAAAATTGATTAGTATTTTTAGTTTAATAAAATTATAGTGTTCATGAATTTGTGGTTAATTATTGATGGGGAAATGGTGGTGGTGTGGGGTGTGCAGGGCTGCAGGCATTTGAGATAATGGGAATTGCAGCAGTAGGGAACAACCTTATAACGTATGTGATAAATGAGATGCACTTCTCGCTGTCAAAATCAGCAAATATAGTGACAAACTTTGTGGGAACTATCTTCATTTTGGCCCTCCTTGGTGGTTACCTCTCCGACTCTTATCTTGGGAGTTTCTGGACCATGCTTATCTTTGGCTTTGTGGAGCTTTCTGTAAGCACCTTTTCCCCCTTCCCCTTTCTGATTTCTATCTTTTCATTCTTTTCTCCCTTTTTGTCTCTCTCTCTCTCTCTCTCAACTCTCAACTCTTCTTTTTCAACCATTCAACCTTAGTGGCCTCAACTTTTCATATGCAGTACAACTTTGGCTACCACTGTATACCCTTTTCAAAAAAAGATATATGGGTTTTTTCTTTTTCAACTAATTTAATTAGTCCTCGGTTAATAATCTTAGTTCCAGTGACAAGGATTCAAACCCGATAATCTCAAATAGTGGATGAATGGTGTGAATTAGTACTTATAATATAATGTTATGTCTAATTTGTGGACCATAATGAAATTATATTGTAGGGTTTCATATTATTGTCAGTCCAAGCACATATTCCACAGCTAAAGCCACCAAAGTGCAACATGTTGACTGATGGAGAAAATTGTGTTGAAGCAAAAGGGTTCAAGGCTTTGATTTTCTTTGTGGCACTATACTTAGTGGCATTGGGAAGTGGATGTGTTAAACCCAACATGATTGCTCATGGGGCAGATCAGTTCAATCAAAGCAACCCTTTGCAGTCCAAGAAGCTCTCAACTTATTTCAATGCTGCTTATTTTGCCTTCTCCATGGGTGAACTCATTGCCCTCACTGTTCTTGTTTGGATCCAAACCCATGCCGGTATGGATGTCGGGTTCGGACTCTCCGCTGCCGCCATGGCCTTGGGACTAATCAGTGTCGTCTCTGGAACACTATATTATAGAAACAAGCGTCCTCAAGGAAGCATTTTCACCCCCATTGCTCAAGTAATATTTCAACTACATCGATCCCTTCTCTTCGTATATACACACAATTTACATTTAATTTTACCTTATCAAATCACTCAGAACAAAGCTCTGGATACCGGGTGAAAAAAAAAACACAATTTACTAAATTGGACTAACATTTGTGATGTTTAATTCTTCAGGTTTTTGTGGCGGCCATATTGAAGAGAAAGCAAATTTGTCCATCAAATTCAAATCAAGTACAGATGGTTAATGGAAATCAAAGCATTCAAACCCAAAGATTCAAATTCTTGGACAAGGCATGCATCAAAGTTCAAGATCATAACAACACCAAGGAAAGTCCATGGAGATTATGCAGTGTGACCCAAGTTGAGCAAGTGAAAATCTTGATCTCAGTGCTTCCAATATTCGCTTGCACCATTGTTTTCAACACCATTCTAGCTCAACTCCAAACATTATCAGTCCAACAAGGAAGTTCCATGAACACCCAACTCACCAAATCTTTCCATATCCCTCCTGCTTCCCTTCAAGCCATTCCTTACATCATCCTCATTTTCTTAGTCCCTTTATACGACAGATTCTTCGTACCCTTTGCTCGAAAATTCACTCACCATGGATCCGGGATATCTCCTTTAGTCAGAATCGGCTCCGGTCTTTTTCTGGCGACGTTTTCAATGATCGCCGCCGCCATCATGGAGAAGAAGAGGAGGGACTCCTCCGTGGGTTCGGGTGAAAAGATATCCATCTTTTGGATCACCCCACAGTTCTTGATCTTCGGATTATCCGAAATGTTAACTGCTGTTGGCCTTATTGAGTTCTTCTACAAGCAATCTTTGAAAGGGATGCAATCGTTTTTGACTGCCATAACTTATTGTTCTTACTCGTTTGGTTTCTACTTGAGTTCGTTGCTTGTTTCCTTGGTGAATAAGATTACTTCTTCTTCAAGGTCTTCCCATGGTGGTTGGCTTAGTGACAACAATCTCGACAAAGACAGACTCGATCTTTTCTACTGGTTGCTTGCTGTCCTTAGCTTTTTGAACTTCCTTAACTATCTCTTTTGGTCTCGATGGCATTCTCGTAATTCTTCTCCTCCAGCAACTGCAATGCAAAATGAGGTCATGGATGGCGAGTTGATCAACCAATATAACTTGATGAAACTTTCGAAAGATGTTGGAGACGAGAATATACCATAATATTATATTATATATAGTATAACATATGATTATTATATATATTATTATTATTTGAAGGAAATTATATCTATTAACATCTTGTATTTATATATATAGATAATTAAAGAATATATTTATGATCATACCATGCAAAAGGCTCTATGTCTTCTTTCCCCCAATCCATGATACGTACGATCAATCAATAAGGATAAAATGATAGGTTGGGACGAATTGTATAAAAAAAATCATTTTTTTCTCATTTTTATTTATTTGCAAAATCTTTGATATAAGAGCTAGGCCACCGGAAACTATATATTAACAAGTTCAAATCTCAATATTTCTACCATATATTTCAACGTTTCTTTTTTTTTTTGGTAAAAAAAAGCTTAGGAGCAGGGTGGCTATCCCATCTCCAAGGCCAGGACAAACTGCCGATTCATTTTTGAGATTTACAGATCCATTGGATTTTCACCTGCGGATTTTTCGGAATTTACAGATTGCCTACCAAATGGGAGACTGCGATCAACGGGATTCGAACCTAGCGAGATTTCAACGTTTCTTCAATATAGTAATCTGAATCTCTAGATATACATAGGTTTAAATTATACTTGTAGGAAAAATAATGCTGCAAAATTTAGGAAGAAGAAGAGAAGATGCGCATCTTCTATAGTGAAGGGTCCGGATAATGGGTTTATTCAATCAATTTCAGCCTTGACCCATTTTAACAAGCTAGGATTCAATGCATCTCCTAATGTTAGGCTTTAATTATAGCCACATACATAAATAGTATATATATCAACGTCATGTTTTGATCATCATGAAAGAGCACCAATATTTGCTTCCTTTGAATGACAAGAAAGGAATAATCCAATTTGATAGTGGAGACCTAGCTAGCTAATGCTACTTAATTACTATATACCTTTTCCTTTTCCTTTTTCTTTCCTCTCTTTCTTGCTAAATATACACTTATACTATTGTAGGGTAAGGAAGGGGAGGGGGGGTTTCCTTTAGTTGGGCATATATAGCATAATAGCAAGATCTAACAACTATGATATATGTGATGCATGAATATGAAACATAATCAAGCTAGCTATATCTCTCAAAGACAAAAGTCAAAAGGGAAAAAAGTTGTAAAAAAATAAAAAAGTGAGATGTGAAAAGGAAAGACATCCATTGAGAAATAAGTAGAGAAGTGGGTTTGCATGTTATTGTTACCTTATGTTCAGAAACATGTCTCCAACATGTCCTGAAGTTGGAACCATTGGCCCCCCTTCTGTAAGATACTTCTCCATCAGTCTCCTTCTAACACCACTCCATTTCAAATATCTATCAATTATGTTTGCTAAAAGACTAGCATATATATACTATATACTATATGTAAATTATAACCCACAAATTTATATAAGTAACTGTAATATTGTATGCAACATAGATAAATTCAATGTGATCTATTTTGTAAAAGGCATAACAATTTAAGAAAGTAATAATTTTTTGTTATGATTTCACAATTCTTTTTCTTTATGATTGTGATATAAAGGAAAAAATAGCAATGGGTTATCAATTTCTTCAAAAAAAGCAATGGGTTATCAATTTTTTTATTTACTGATAATATTAATATAATAATTCATAGAAATATTTTATCATTAGTATATGTTAAAAATAGAAATACATATTGTATTTTTTGAAAGGTAATTATTTGTTGTTATTACTTTTGGGCCTTTGATGAATTGTGTTTTAAGATTGCTGTTAAAAGCCCAAATAATGAAAAAAGGCAAAGAAGGAAACTGTTAAGGCCCATCTTCCATTTGCTAACATTGATTGGTTAAAGCCCGAATAATGAAAAAGGCAGCGATTACTTGATGATTCATATAACGGCAAAAGCATCGCTCGCCGGCAACCGTCTTTCTTTCGTAATCCAATTCGATCATAACGGCATGCTTTCACTTGTCAAACACACCGCAAGAGCTCTAACGTCCGCCGCCCTCCGCTGCCGTAGAACCACTGTTCCCGTTTTTGGGCTTACGTCACCCTGGTCGACCATTTCGCGTCAAATATCGGACGGCACAGAGTACGATCACATTTTAGCTGAAGTGAACTGTCCCCGATGCTCAAATCAAATGCCCGTGACTTTCTCTAACCGCCCACTCTCCATCACGGCTCCGGAGCCGGGCCTCTACCATGCTCTCAACTTCTGCCGGAACTGCAACACGGCCTTCTATTTCCGGCCACTTAAGCTTGTTCCCTTGCAGGGGAGCTTTGTTGAGCTAGGGAGGATCAGGGAGGACTTCGACGGGGTTCCGGAGAAAGAACCAGGGCGCATTGGGAAACTGAAAGATGACAGTGTTGATGAAGATGACATGGCCGGGAGGAGTATGAGGAGGAAATTGCCGACGCCGAAGGAGATTTGTGGAAGGCTGGATGAGTTCGTGATCGGCCAACAAAAGGCAAAGAAGGTAACCCTTAAAAGTACCCTTTTTTTTTGGCATAGGGAATTAGGGAACTTGAATTTCATTTTCAAATGATTTTTTTGTTATTCATGCAAAGTTTCTCTGTATCTTTTTGTTTCAAACGCTGGGTGGTAAAACCTACATTCAATGAATGATTATTCTGGTTAAGTTTGTTGTGAACTTTGAACAAATAAAGTAAAACACAACTATATCCTCAACTCAAAGAACATTACTGAAAATTTTGTTCTTATAGCGAATGAATGTAGGTAATGAAGCTTGGTAATCTGTTGAAACCCTTTTTTCACCCCTTTATCAAATCGTTTAACACTTGTTAATTAATCTGTTGAACAATAAATGAAGGTTATATTTTCTATATGGATATTTTCATAGGTTTATTTAAGGTCTACTCGTTTAACAGGTGCTATCAGTGGCTGTGTACAATCACTACAAAAGAGTATATCATTCCTGCCAGCAGAACGAGTTAGTGCTTTCTGGTCTTCCTGTTTTATCAGTTTAGTGCCCTTAAAATCCTCAATTAGTGGTTTAAATCAATTCTTTCATTTTTGCTTAAAAATATAATTTAAGTGATGAATGCTTTATATTGGATTGTATTTGCATGTCTCTGTGATGTTACCTTTTTAGACTGAATCCTTGCATCTCAATGCCAGGTCATTGGGTGATAATAATGAGAACGATGCCGATGACTCTGTTGAATTGGATAAAAGCAATGTACTGTTGATAGGTCCCACCGGTTCAGGTACAGTGATGTTTCCTTATGTGTTAAATAACGTCATGCTGCTTCTAATGACTGTTCTCTTATTTTAAAATTTGAAACCTTGATTATGAGGGCAGGGAAAACATTACTTGCAAAGACACTAGCGCGGATTGTGAATGTACCATTCGTTATTGCTGATGCAACAACTTTAACACAGGTAAGTCAACCCTCAGATCTAAATTTAACATCCTTGATTATTAGCACTTGTCTATTTTAAGGCTTCTACTCTGCTGTTTAAGATTCTTATTTAGTAAGTTCCTTCATGGGCGGCAACTTTTTTTGCTAACTTACTTCAACACTTGACATACACTGATGATTATACCTGTCATTCCCCAGGCAGGTTATGTTGGAGAAGATGTAGAATCTGTATTGTATAAGCTACTTGTGGTATGTTTCACCATTCATGTTCATAAGATTTAATTTTTCCTAATCTTAGAATAATATCTTTTTAAACTAGTGGTGTGTGCTATTTATACATATGTATGTATGTATACACACACATGTACAAATTACCACACTGCAGTATCTTCCAACTCCAGTCTATATTGCTTTCTTCTGTTATTTATTTGTAATTCAAGATAAATTGATATTTTCTTGGTGTACAGGAAGCTCAGTTTGATGTTGAAGCAGCTCAGCATGGGATTGTATATATTGATGAAGTTGATAAGATAACTAAGAAGGTCGTTTGAGTTATTAACATGTGGCCAAGAAAATTGACACTAAATGCCTAAACTTGATAGCTGATATTGATGTTTCCTCAGGCTGAGAGTTCGAATATTGGCAGAGATGTATCTGGAGAGGGTGTTCAACAATCATTGCTTAAAATGCTGGAAGGAACGGTGAGTGAATAAACTTTTACTTGGTTTGTCAGTAAATACATGGTGTCTTATTGCTTATATAAACTCAAATCAGCTTTGGATCTCCGCACTCCATCACTTTTCTTTAGCCCTGGATTTTATGAACATTGTGTGTCTGATTAGTGTTTTCATCTAAGAGACTAAGACAATGTATATTTTGTTGTCAGCTTGTGAATGTCCCCATTCCTGATAAAGGAGCTCGGAGGTACCCTCATGGTGACAGCTTTCAGGTATTCTCCCCAATTTTTTAGTAGTCTCTCTCTCCCCCTGAGTTTATCTGTCACTTTCCATCTGATGCTATCTTCTTTTTGGGTGGGGGGTATACTTTTAACTTTGTAATGCTGCAGATAGATACAAAAGATATACTTTTCATATGTGGTGGAGCATTTATAGATTTAGAGAAGACCATTTCAGAAAGGTAATTCCTTCTATTAGTGTCCTAATACACATGCTAATTGTTTGTTGAAGTGTGTTTTTTTCCATGGTTTTCTTTTCTCAGACGGCAAGATTCTTCTATTGGCTTTGGAGCTCCTGTACGTGCAAATATGAGGAGCAGTGGCTTCACTACTGCAGCAGTTACAACATCATTGTTAGAATCCGTACGAATCAAAACTCAATATGGCTAAGAAAACTATATATCTTGACACTGCCTTATCATATTTGTTTGGAGTGGAATTCGACTTCATGCTATATTTCCCCTGAAATTGTATCCTATCAACTTATTCGAGCACTAAACTCATGCTTGATTATACCTGCAGGTTGAAAGTGATGATCTTGTTGCATATGGATTGATTCCTGAATTCATTGGACGTTTTCCTATTTTAATTAGCTTATCAGCTTTAGATGAGGACCAACTTGTTGAGGTATGTTCTATTTTCTGATCAATATGTGTATTTTTGGTTAGGTGTTGACAAGTATATTGAAGGGTCTTTGTGTGTGTGATGTTATATGATATAGTTATACAGTTACGATTATTAGTCAAAATAGATTTCACACTGAGGCACTTTTATATATGGTTGAAGAAAATTGACAAAATATGACTTAAATTCATCAATAGGTCCTCACGAAGCCAAAAAATGCTCTCAGTAAGCAGTACAAGAAAATGTTCAGCATGAATGGTGTAAGTTTTTGTTCCCTTTTATGTCCACTTTTTCCTCTTTTTCTTAGTTTTAGGCCTTCTAGGAAAAGACTTGAACTGTTGATTTGTTTTTTTTTTTTGGCCGAGAACTGTTGATTTGTTCAATTACCTTGATAACTTATTTCAGTTTAGCTTTTCAGGTCAAATTACATTTTACTGAAAATGCATTGAGATTGATTTCGAAGAAGGCAATGGCTAAGAACACTGGTGCTCGAGGTCTAAGAGCCATACTAGAAAACATTCTTACAGAAGCGATGTTTGAGGTACATATACGGGTTCTTGTATGTTTTTGTGAGGGCAAGATTTCTTTTTTGGTGCTTTTCCTCTGGATGCCTGGTTTTCTAAAGCCACCATACAAGACGGGGAGTTCTCTCTTCTTTCACTAGAAGATTCCTGCATGACAACATAGCTTTAGATGCAAAGAATGCCATATATAACATAGTTTTAGTTTTACCCATATATTTATATAACAGATTGTCAAAGAAAACTATTTATGTTGTGCCTGGGTATTTTTTGCATTATGAACAGATTCCAGACACCAAGATGGAATCTCATGGTGTACATGCAGTTGTGGTTGATGAAGAAGCTGTTGGGTCAGTGGATGAAACTGGATGTGGAGCTAAAATTCTTTATAATGAGGATGAACTGGACCAGTTTCTTAATAAGAAAACATTGAAGGATTTTGTGGTATGTTCTCTCTCCCTAATTGATGCTCGAACATAATATTATTGTGTCCAATGAGTTGAATTGAATGTACCTTGTCCGACAGACAAACCCAAAAACCAACACTTGTATGTATGCCTGAGCAACATAGGTTCCCCCTCCGGGATCTTTTGTTCTGAATCCAGGCCATAATGGCTCAGGATAAGTTTCTTACATGCTTGACTTCTTGATGATATGGAGTGGAAAGAAGCTATGTCAATCTTCTGATTAAGATACAAAATAGCACATGTGATTAAAAATTAGAGCCATTAGATTGAAAAATAGTTTTCCTTCCACTCCCCTTCCTTCCTTCCTCTATCCCTCCCTCCTACCAAACAGAGTTATTTACTTACATGGAAGGTTTTCAATCTGCATTATCTGAATCTGTTTTGCTTCTTAAAATAAAGTGAATCGTATTATGTTCTATTTTTTAATCAAGTTGTGCTTATGTTGTAATTTAAGGAAGAATTTGATATTAAAACATGTAACTTTTGCTTTTCCTGTTCTAAATGCTATGACAGGGTACTTGAAGATGAATAAGGCTGGTTGCATATGTAATAATTGAGAGGAAGGGAGGAGCTCCAGACGCTGAGTAGTGAGTAGTCGAAAGACGAGGTTTCTTTCAACAGGCCAGAGCTTGTTAATACTGAGATACGATTTGCAGTCAAAATGTGCAAAAATTTACTTGGCTGCAAATAGGGGCTTAGATCAAGTGGTAAAACTGGACAATTCCAATACTTCAAAACTGTATATAAGCTACTTCTTCGTACGCAGTTTTATCTTATGTTTATGCATGTATATATATACATTGTTTTTTGTAATATGGAAGGCTCGAGCCAAGTAACTTGAATCCAACTGATACATGATTCGAACCCGAAGGGCCTGAACCAATTGCCAAATCCAAAAAACTTCAATATGAATGGCTTTATATGTAAACAGCCCAAACATAGTCCGAACCCAAATTTCTCTTGATTCGAAGCTGACCCATTCCCAATATTGGCAGAAAAAAAAGATTAGCAATTTTAGAAGAAACAGGTCAGAATATCAATAAAATAGCATAGCTCCTTTACAATTTTTTCTCTCCTGGCTTCATGTTGTCAGAATATCAAGAAACCCAGCAGGTAATATTTGTTGCACAAATTTTCATTATGATAGTTTATTTTTTTTTTTGCTATTTTGTTTAGTAGTATTTTGCAAGAAGCCATTGATTCCTTTGATTCCCTCTTTGATTACCTTAAAATTTTCATCATTTGGGCAGTTTTTTTTTCTTTTTTTCGGCATTGGGAATTCATGGCAGCAAAGAAATGTTTGGTGCTGTCGGTGCTGGCCATTTTTATAATAGGGTTGATCCTATTCCTAGTAGGCATAAAGAACAAACCGAAAAGTATAGTGCCCTGCTATTTTATTTTCGGGGATTCATTATCCGATACTGGGAATAACAATTACCTTAATACCTCAATCAAAGCAGATTTTATGCCTTACGGAGTTCATTTCCACGAAGGAGCCACTGGAAGGTTTACCCATGGCAGAACCATGCACGATTTTCTTTGTAATAATACTATCCCTCCATCATTATCTGCATTTTTTCTTTTTTTGTTTCTTCCTTTTGCTTCATTTATTATTATTTTATTAAGTTTATAATAATATTTATGAATGGCATTGGCAATTTGGCATGGCAGCTGAGAGTTTTGGCATCTTACAACTCATTCCTCCATTCGCAAAAGCACAAAATAATGAAAGCATCAATGTTATTCAAGGTGTGAATTATGCTTCTGGTTGGGCTGGTATTCGCGATGAAACTGGTCAAAGAATGGTAAATATATAACAACCCTCTTTTCTTTTTTTCCTTTTTTCCCCCTCATTTCCAATAATTTTTCAAAATTTACATTTGAATTATGGACAACCCTTCAATGGTAGTTAATTTACTATTGTAAGGGTATATATATGGTGTAATTGCCAGGGCCAAAGGATACCCTTAAACGAGCAGTTACGAAACCACAAAACTATAATCTCAAGAATAAGTAAGAAAATTGGTGATTCAGCTGCAAAGAAACATCTAAGTGAATGCATTTATTCACTTCAAATCGGTGGCAATGACTACACTGACAATTTTTACCAATATGAGCATTACAATTCCAGCCACATATACAATGAAGAGCAATATGCAACGTTGCTGGTTCAACAATATTCTCAACAAATCAAGGTAACTATTTTCCCTTTTTCATATATATATATATATATATATATATATAGATTTTGTAATTACTAATTTGCACATTAATTAATTGCTCATACTAAGGGTATAGAAATCATATTATTCTCAAAATTTTGCCCGTGGAGCGAGTCTGAATTTCACTCTAGTCAAGATGTCTAGTTAGAGAGGAGAAATTATTAGGTAGGAGTATATGACTAATTCACCACAGAGACCGACCATAGCAAAATTTTAATAGTAATTGGTCTCATAACTGACGTTGGGTATGTCTCACCTAATCATTTATCCTCTAGTTTAGTAATTACCCCATAATTAATGAATTGTAATTACTTTTCAGAGTTTGCACGAGGATGGAGCAAGGATGTTCGCGGTGTTCGGACTAGAGCCAATAGGTTGCAGTCCGAACTCAATAGAAATTTACGGGCGCAATTTCTCGGGATGTGTTTTAAAATTGAACCAAGCTGCGGAGCTTTTCAACGGAAAACTTGAGGCGGTTGTGAACGAACTTAATAAAAATCTGAGTTATGCAAAATTAAGGTATCTTAATCACACACCGCCGGGATCATTTGAATCTATTGGAATAAAGGAGTTGGAAAAAACATGCTGTGAAACAGAATATGGGAGTAAAACAAGTGGAAGAATGCTTTGTAGAAAGAATTCAGAGACGTGTATTCATCCGGAACAGTATCTGTATTGGGATGGACACCATCATACAGAACTTTGGAATAAACTCAGTGCCAGAGTTGCTTACGAAATTTTGAGGACTCTTGTTCCAAAGAAATAACATCATCCATCTATCATCTTATTAGTTTTGACTTTTGATTCTATATATGCCGATCATCACGGTAATATTATATTTCTCCATAGGTGCTATATATATATATATATATATATATATATATATATATATAATTAAATTAAAGTTACTATTGTTAATGTTGCCTCATTTTGTTTGAGTTAGGAAGTTTTGTTATAGATTGTACTATAAACATTTGATATAAATGAAGCTATAGCGTTTGTCTCTCTCTCTCTTCTTTTTTTTTCAAAGAGACAGTTAAGTATATATATTATATATAATGTCCTTTTATGATTTTTTTGGTGTGTATTTATATATGGTTTTTGATTAAAATGTTTAATTTATAAAGAAAAAAAAAAAGGGTGAGCGTGGGGAGAAAAAACAAAGGGAATATTTAATTTAAGAACCTAAAAGCTAGATAGAATTTGTGAGCTAGGGTCGTTTGACATCGTTTTCGTTTTGTTTTTGTTGCGTCGTCAATTTTTGAAAACAAAAACATGTTTAGATATACAATTTGGTTGTACGTTTTTAAATAAAAATGTAAAAGAGAAAATGGTTAAAAAGCATGTGAGTTAGTGTTTATCATTCTGCTTTTGTGTTTTGGAAGTGTTTTGGAAAAACATGAAAACATAAAATTCTTGCTTCCACTTTTTTTTCCAAAACATTGTTTCTGTTTCCAAAATTTTTGAAAACGGAAACAACCTGCCAAATATATTTTCATTGTTCTATTTCCAAAAACAGGAAATTGGCAACAGAAAACAAAAACGATGCCAAACGAGTTGTCATGAGTAAAATTAAATTAAATACAAAAACTAAGAAAAAAAAGTATGCTAAATTTGACAAATGACTTCGGCCAAAAGAAAAAGAATATGACAAATGATACCTCTACACACAAGGCAAATGACTCCCTTTGAAAGTTTTAAGAGTCAATTTTAATATTTTTCGTAGAAAAACGGAGGATAAAGGGTATAAATTACTACCTCCGTCCCATATTAATTATCTGTCCACTTCTATAAGGGGAAAAGTAGACGAATAATATGGGACGGAGGGAGTAATTAAGTAGATCTAAATCCTCTAAGATATATAGGCTATCCTAATTTAGAATCAGACTCCAAAATACATTAATTTTGTCGAGCGGTTTCCAAGCAGCTCAAAATCCTTGTCTATATCCTAATTTAGTTAAAGCATTAGAGAGCATTGAGCTCTAAGAAGATGGAAGTTAAAATCAGCATATATATTTTATCAAGTCAATAACAATTTTAGCATCCAATTTTAGCTTTTATATATGACAAATCAATTTCTAATTAGTAAAATACTAGTCCTAATTATAACCAAAGCTTATATTGAGGTGGTAACAATTTGTTGGAGAGCCCAAAGATAGTCCCAACCCCAAATGAATAAATAAATAAAGTAATCCAACTGCAAAGAAACAAAATCAACTGCAAAGAAATAGTTTCTTTCCAGATAACAGATAATTAATTAACCAAAGAAAGCTATGCCCATGCAAGCAAACGGATAACAGAAAAGCCAGCTGCAGCTGCATGCATGCAGGTATGATATTTGTTTTTTAATGATTCCTTAATTTGGCCTCGTATTTATCGTATATTATATCTAAATACTACATGCAATAGTTTCTTCTGCTTAATTTGCAGAATAAATAACTATCTTTTTTTTTTCTTTTTCCAGGCAGAGGCAGCCATTGAGAATTAATTAATTAATTAATAAACACACATTTAATTAATTAATTACTCCCTCTGTTCCTTTTTAATTGTCCCTTCCCCTTGTTTCTTTTTAATTGTCCCTTATATTTCTTTTCCATAAATACCCTTCTTGAAACATGAATTTAATTAAAAGGTCAAACATGCATTTAATTAGAGATAAACAATAGCTTAAGGGTATTATAAGAAGATTAAGTAAAATTTTAATAGAATTTAGGAAACTAACTAAAATTAACTACTTTTCTTAAAGAAATAAATCGGTTAAAAGGGACAATTAAAAAGGAACAGAGGGAGTAATCTCTTTGGCTGCCTTAATTAATTACCAATAATTATATTGTAATTTGTGATCATGGAGACGGCGTCAATGGTGCCACTAGTGGTGTTAATTGCTGTAGCTTTGGTGATAGGCATAGTAACCACCAGAAAAATGGAAGACGTAAGAGCGCCGTGTTACTTTGTGTTTGGGGATTCATTATCTGATAATGGCAACAATAACAACCTTGACACCTCCATCAAAGCTAATTTTACGCCTTACGGACATGACTTCCCCAATGGACCCACTGGAAGGTTTACCAATGGCAAAACCATCCACGATTTTCTTGGTATTTCTTTTTACTTTTCCTTCATAATTTTTCTTTTCTGCATTTTTCTTAATTAATTAATATCCGTTATTTATTTGCTTGATTCTTATTAAGATTTTTTTTATATATTATTATATATTAATATTTAATGGCATGTCATATGACATATTATGGCAGCTGAACGTGTTGGAATTCGCTATTTCGGAAACATTCCTCCCTTTGCAATGGCAAAAGATCAGAATGAAAGCGACGTTGATTTTGTTACTAAAGGTGTCAATTATGCGTCTGGTTGGGCTGGTATTCGTGATGAAACTGGTCAAACCATGGTAAATATATATAAATTAACATGATCAATGATCATACATGCACCTTTTTTAAAAAAAACTTAATTCCATCTTCTTCTTTTTTGAAACAAACC
>AWWV01007645.1:0-45568 GCA_001974805.1 Corchorus capsularis
ATCCGAGTTGTTAGTTTAATTGGTAGGTGTATCGTGCCTGGACCATGAGGTCCTGCCTGTAATGTGAGTTTAGTTTGTAATTTTTTTATTTGTATATTTGATAGATACTGTAGTTTCTTAGTTTGAGTTGATTTCTCATTTAAATGTTTTGGCATATAAAGATTTATTCTGATTGTAATAAGATTTCAAACACTCGAAAAAAAAATATATTTGACAGGGTCAAAGGATACCCTTAAACGAGCAGTTACGGAACCACAAAAGTATAGTGTCAAGAATAAGTAAGAAAATGGGAGATTCGGCTGCAAAAAATCTTCTAAATAAATGCATTTACTCATTTCAAATCGGTGGCAATGACTACACTGACAATTATTTCCAACCGGAGCATTACAACACCAGCCGCCAATTCAATGAAGGCCAATATGCAACCGCGCTGGTTGATCAATATTCTCAACAAATCAAGGGTTTTTCTTTTTCATACTTATTGATTTTGTTATTAATTAATTTCTCAGAAATAATATTATAAGGGAATTAATTAATTAAATAATAATATTTGATTGGCAGAGTTTGCACGAGGATGGAGCAAGGAAGTTTGTGGTGTTTGGGATAGAGAGAATAGGTTGCACTCCGTATGCAGTCAAAGTTTACGGATCCAATTTTTGGTCCGGGTGTGCGGACAAATTAAACGGTGCAGCCAACCTTTTCAACAAGAGACTTTATAAGGCTGTCAACCAACTTAACACTATTCTAACCGATGCAAAATTTGCCTACGTTGATCCTTTACGATATAGTCCATCTATTGGTAAGTAGTCCAAATTAAAATTACCATTATTAATTAACCCTTCTCTCTCTCTTTTTTCATCAATTTCTAATTTTATTATGTTCCTTCATTAATTTGTTGATTTGATTATTGTGTCAGTGAGACGTTTGTTTAGATTGAGACAAACACGCTGTGAAACTGAAGATGGCACTAGAGGGAGAATGTTTTGTGCTCCTGGTTCACAACCATATCCCGAATATTCCCGAGTAATCAAGATATCGTATTGGGACGGACACCATTATACCGAAGCTTGGAATCGACGCGCAGCCTTGCATGCTTATAAACATATGGATGGGACACCCCGATTTTTCAGACTTAATTGGTGGTAGGTTTAGAGATGGGAGAAGGCTACCTCTTTTTGTATAACCCATCATTTAATTTCATGTTCACAAATCACATGTACCAAAAAAATATATATCATCTTAGTTTTCTTCTAATTTGCTATTTTAAAAATAGAGCTTTTCCCTTTAAAAAAAACAAAAAAAACTTATATACATGTGATTAAAGAAAAAACGCAAAGATCATAAATCATCATACGATAAAAGGACAATGAATGCAGTTGAATCTTCTGTACAAAAAACAAGAACCAAAAAGACGAAGAAGAAACACCATATATCCAATATTAACATAATCTCTTTTTTATACGATGGTGCTATTTTCTCCAATCAAAATCTGAGCCAGGGATGCAAAATTAAGGTCTCTTAATCCCACACCGCCGGGATCATTTGGAATGAATGGATTTATTGAGTTGGAAAAAACATGCTGTGAAACAAAAAATGGGAGAAGAATATATATATGCTTTATTCGGATCGGGATCGGGATCGGTATGTGTATTGGGAGTTGGGACGGACACCATATTCATACCCAGGTTTGGCATAAACTCAGTGCCGCAATTACGGAGAATTATGAGGACTCTTGTTCAAAACAAATAGGCATCATCCAATATCTATCATCTTAGTTTTGATAGATGGGAATCAAAGTTACTATTGTGGTTGCCTCATTTTGTTTGAGTTAGGAAATTTTTGTTATATATATAGATTGTACTATAAAGATTTGATATAAATGAAGCATTTGTCCTTTTATTTCTTATAGTAAGTATATATTAGTATATAATTATATTTCTTTTTATGAATTTTTTTGGTGTGTATATATTATATATATGGTTTCTAAAATATTTAAATTCTTTATAAAGCAAAAAAAAAAAGGTGAGTAGGGACTAGGGACTAGGGAGAGAAAAGAAAGGGAAGAACCGCGAAGCAAAATAGGATATTTGTGAGCTAAGTTGTCACGACTTAAAAAAAAAATTAAATACAAAAATTATGAAAAAAAAAATGCATATATGCTTATAAGAATTTGACAAATGACTTCGGAAAAAAAAAAGAATATGACAAATGACATGATCTCTATATATACACAAGGTAAATGATCACTCCCTTTGAAAGTTTTTACATCTCTATGACTATATGACAAATGACATCTCTAAGCCCAAATTTTTGTTGATTCGAAACTGACCCAACCGTACCCCTAATTATAATCTAATCTGACCCACGCCCATTGGCAGAAAATTGGATAATATATATATTTACATATAAATATAGCAATTTGGAGGAAACCAGATAATAAACCAGAAAGCCATGGCATTGGCAGGGGAAACAGATAACAAGAAAAGCCAGCTGGTAAAAATAAAATGGCAGCAAAACAGATCATAACAGCTAACAGCTAACAGGGGACTAATTAACTTACAAATTCTTGATTTTATAACTAATTAAAACTCTCTAGTTATGATTTGATTTCTCTCAACATATTGTTTGTTCAACAAATTTTATTTGATTCCTTTTCCTTCCTTCCCCTATATATATATATAAACGCCATAATTTCTTTTGCTTTTTGCATAATAATATTTGAATTTTCCAAGCAGCCATTAATTAATAAACACATTGAATTTCTTTGGTAATTACTTGGCGTTTTGTGCTTTAATTTGTGGCAAGCAATATTGGTTCATAATCATGGCGTCTAAAGAATGTATGGCGATATCGCTGGTGGCCGTTGTTTTAATTTCGCTGATTGTACTAGGCATAATACTTAGCGATCAAGACGAAAAGGTGCCCTGTTACTTTGTGTTTGGGGATTCATTATCTGATAATGGCAACAATAACAACCTTGAAACCCCAATCAAAGCTAATTATTTGCCTTACTGAAATGAATTCCCCAAAGGCGCCACTGGAAGGTTTACCAATGGCAAAACCATGCACGATTTTCTTGGTAATTATACTATATCTTTTAATTATACTAATATTAAACAACTCTCTCCCATGTTTGGTGTGAATATTGACAGGGTGAAAGGATACCCTTAAACGAACAGTTAAAGAACCACAAAATCATAGTGTCAAGAATAAGTAAGAAAATGGGAGATTCAGCTGCAAAAAAGCATTTGAGTGAATGCATTTATGCACTTGAAATCGGTGGTAATGACTACACTGACAATTATTTCCAACCGGAGCATTACAACACCAGCCAACAATACACTCAAGACCAGTATGCTACGGCGCTGGTCGAACAATATTCTCAACAAATCAAGGTTTTTTTTTTTTTTTTCCATTTTCATACATCTGGATTTTGTTTGTTATTAATTTCTCACTAATTATAAGGGAATTAATTAATAATATTTCATTTCATGAATGAATTGACAGTGTTTGCACGAGGATGGAGCAAGGAAGTTTGCGGTGTTTGGGCTGGAGCATATAGGGTGCACTCCATATGCAATTCAAGTTTATAAACCCGATTTTTGGTCTGGGTGTGCTGACAAATTAAACGAAGCTGCCGAACTTTTCAACAAGAGACTTGAGAAAGCTGTCAAGGAACTAAATTCAATTCTAAACGATGCAAAATTAGCCTACCTTAATCCTCCACTATATACATCTTATGGTAAGTATTCCACATAATTAGTTACAACCATTTACCCTTCTCTCTCTTTCTAATTCTCTATTCAATATATATTACTCTCTCTGTCCCTAATAAGTCCCTTTTTGGTCAACCAAGCCAAACTTTGACTAATGTTTATAAAAAATATATAAAGTAATATAATTTTAAAAAATAACACTTATAAACTTTAAATTACAAACTTTTCAACACATATTTTTTTAAAATTAAATTTTATATATTTTTTTTATAGATCATTGGTCAAAGTTTGATGTTGGTTGACTAAAAAGGGACTTATAATTAGGGACAGAGGGAGTAATTTGTAATTTTATTATTATGTTAATTAATCCTTTGTTGATTATTATTATTATTATTATTGTGTCAGCTTTAGGTTTTTTTTTTTTTTGGCACCCAGCTTTAGGTTTATTTAATAATAAAGAAACATGCTGTGAAACTGAAAAAGGGAGTAGAGGGGGAATGCTTTGTGCTCGTGGTTCACAGTCATGTTACTGGTCAACCCATATGTCATATTGGGACGGACACCATCATACCCAAGCTTGGAATCGATACACTGCCATAACTGCTTACAGACATGCTTCCACTGGCAAACAAGAAATAAGAAAAACATCATCTTACTTTTATTAGTATAATAATTTAATTAGCTATTTTAATTGTATAGCTTTTCCTTTCCTTTCCTTTCCTTTTTTTTTTTGTCTAAGAAAAAACAACTTATTAGCAAATTTACATGTAATTAATCATATCATACGCTAAAAGGAGGAGAATGCAGTTGAATCTCTATACAAAAAAACAAGAGCCAAAATGAAGAAATACCATATACATATCCAATAACATAATCTTCTTTTTATATGAGTATTTTCTCCAATCAAAATTTAAAAAAACAATTTTCAGCCCACTTTTCACTCACTTTCATTCATACCACTCTCAAGTGTAAAAGGGCTGGTTCCTGTTCCATCTCCTATTGCCAATTTTGATTTGAGATTGAGAGCTCATCTCTAGTGTTACAGGATTTTTTTTTTTTTTCGTTCTTTTTATGGGAACAACAATATTTTCCTTCTTTTTTTTTTCCAGATATAAATCTGCAAAGGGACCAAATCTACACTAAAAATCTCCACTATCTCACTCACTCGTTCCTGATGGAGTAATACTTGTCCCATAATGTTGGGGATTTTGAAATTTCACCCATTAGGTTCTTGAACTTCAAGCTGCAATCTCCGCCGCTGCAATATAAAAGAACAACTCCTTTTCAGCTCAAGACAATTATCAATTCTTGTTACAAACAGAAAAATGGTTGTATTTACCCATCAAATTAATATCTTTGGACTTTATTATATGACCATCATTCTGATTCTTTTACTTATTTCCAAATGCGAAAAGAGCAACTGCACTTACCTTATTCGATTTAAGGATGCAATTGCACGGAGAGCACTGCGAATCATATCTTCATTACGATCTACTTCTTGTTTGACAGCATCTTGCTTTGGCTTAAAATTAATCGTCTTTTGAAGAGGATCCACCAGTGAGTCCAACACTGTATGTATGTTAGTAGAAACAGTCAGCACCGAAACTTAAAAACAATTATTCTGAATCTCAGTAAAAAATATTAAATTTCATCACTCACCTGCTAATACAGCAGACTGACATTTATCTGCAAGTTTCGAAAGGATAAGATGGCAAGGCATCTTAACATCGTAATGATCTGGAAAAGCCAAAATCCATATCAGTTAAATGATAACAAAATCAAATGCAACATACATGTCATACACCTTAAGAATATAGTTCCCTCATATTTACCAATCCAAAATAGATTGCTCAACTATGGGACTACAAACTAATCAAATTATGAATTCTTCGCATATGTAAGCATACTCAAACCTATCCAATTTGTTCACCTCTTTCTAGGTGGTCCCATGTCCCAAATTATATGCAACTTTCAAATTTGACAAGACCTTAGTGTTGTATTTGTTTTACTACACACTTTAGTTATTTTAAATGACCAACCAAAACAGTTGCAATGCCAACAATTAAGCAAAACTGTCTTACCTTAAGTCAAATAACCTTATTAGCTTTGCATCATGCTTTTTGATAAATTTTTGGTTGAAAGTACTTTAAGACCTATAATTAAATGTATTTTTTATTTGTATTTTAGTTTCAGGCACAAGTACAACCCATGCCATACCATTACAGGCCCCCCGCTTAAAAGGTTAAATAACCACTCTAATGGGTGTAAGAAATCAGGTCATTTAATTATTATTCATAATTTAATACAATGACTAAGTAAGCAAGGGAGTTTGTAACCACAAATACAACAAGGTAGCATACTCACCATCAAGACCAGATTTGAGGTATGGAACGATGAAAGATGAGGGGTTCACTTGATCAAGGCAACTGTCCAGCAATGTATCTACGCATTCAAAAGCTGCCTTTCTCAGCTCAAGGCCATCATCCACAGTGTGCTTGAAAGGACCAAGGTCAACAGTTCTTATCAATTCTTGCTGCACCAAGCCAGAATTGAAAAAAAATCAGAAAATGCTTCAGTGACAATGGAGAATGAAAGGATATGTAGCTAACTGTGTCAACAACAAATTTTACTGCTAACTTGCCGTGAAGGCAAGATAATTAACAACGAATCATCAATAGAGTCAGCATAAGCAACCCTTTAGTTACCTTAACAATTGTTTGATCATATAGAAGCGGCAATAATTCTGGAAGAAGCCCCTTGATTAAGTTAGGCTTATTGTGAGCAAAAGTACTTAAAGCCAATACAGCTGCACGCCTAACATGCTGCATCAACAATTTGAGGTAAACAAGGGTAAGGCTTACAAACCCGTTAAGAACTACATAATAGCATTGTTTTTTCTTTTGGGGTCTTTATCAGCGGGAAAGGGGCACTCACTCTGTCCTGATCCTTGATAAGCATAAGAAATGAAGCAATTTCAGGGTAAATTATCTCATCTATCTTCTCTGGCCGTTCCACAATAGAATATTTGACAGCAATGACAACTGTTGCCCTAGTGAATGCAGCTGGACTGGTAGTTCTTACCTATAAGAAATCCAAAATATTAAACAATTGAGATGCCCTATTAAATTACATCCAAATATCTAAAGCTCAATAGATGTGCATAGCACCATTGGATTTCTGCTGAGAAAATTACCTTCAGTGCAGGAATGAGTCTTACTGGTTCAATAAGTGCAATTTTACCAAGGCACTCAGCCACCACATTACGTACTCCCTCTTCCTCACTTTCACAGTGGTTAAAAAGTAATTTGAGAATTATCTCAACACTTGAATCCTGAAACTCTGCTTTATCTACAGATTGCCTTACTATAACCTGCATGATGAAGTAATTAAAAGTAAACATATATGCCACATTAGATAAACATCAAATTAGGCTTTGAGCACCTTTACAAGAAAGCATACCTCCTTAAGAGAATGAAGCAAAAGATACTGTTTCTTCTGCTGATTATCAATCTGGTCTAAGATGAAAGGCAAATATTTGGACAGATTGCCAACAGCTATATTGCCAAGAGCATAAGAAGCAGCAGACTTTATCTCTTCAAAAGGAGATTGGAAGGACTCAATTATTATAGTCTCTATATTGGCATGTGAGCTTAGATCTTTCCTCCTCCCAATCTCCCCCAGACAGAGCAAAGCAAGATGCTGCTTAGCCTGTAACAAAGAACATATACACATACAGAGAACTTTACAATGTTAGAAAATTGGTTTAAAGTAGCACTAGAGGCTAACAATTTGCAACACAAAAAGTATGTCCACATATTTTGAGTAATCAAGTACCATTCCAAAAGAAACAAGCAAAAAGTTCAAAAGATAAGTACAATATTGCAATAATGCATCACTGAAACTCAACTACATCAACTTAAACCTTTGGATAAAAGAGAATCCAAACTGGAGAGAATAAGCTTATTCAACTGCCCAAGGCTAAGAAATCCAACTAAAGCGATATTTCAAAATAACTTAGAAAAATACTGCTTGACAATGTAATGCAACCAAACAAGCAGAAAAAATTAACTTGCTACTAGGGGATGTTTGGGGCCACATTGCCAAAATCCAAATTCAAACACAAAAAAGGAAGAACACAAAAAATTACCGAATTGGTAGTGCCGTCAGCTTTAAGGATGTCAGCAAGCATTTTAACTGTAGATGAACATTTCTGATCACCTGCAGCGAGGCAGAGAACAGCCACACATTGAGCTATTGAATATAATGCTTGTTTTGCAACACCACCGGACTGAGGAGATGGTTTTGCACTTGAAAGAAGAGATTCCAGTAATACATCAAAGCTAGTATTTGCCGAATACACCAAGGCGGCGAAAAAATTTTGCAAAGCCTGTAATTTCCAAAACAGAATGTTTATAGGCATATTTAAGGATCCTAGAGCAGACATAATCTCAGAAAACAGAGAAGGAAATACCAGAAGTGCTTGGCCCTGAAGCAATGAGCTCTTTATCAATGTTAGTGCCTGAGGAAGAACTCTGTTTCTAACAGCAGAACTAACATTTCGGCTGGATCTCTTGTCAGCCATTAGGGTGCAACAGAGTTCAAGAGCAAGAGCCGTCATATGCAAGTCAGAGTCACTGACAAAAGAAATGAGGTTTAAAAAGCAATCAAGTGGATAATAACTACCCAACTTTTAAGAAAAGAACAAAAATAATAGTTAAGAGTAGGAATAGAACCTAATCAGAGTTGAAAGTTCCACAATGATAATTTCATATGCAGATGGACCTATTTTATCTCCATAGGCTACAATTAACGAATTTAGTGTCCCTAGTGTTGCCTGCCTTAAAGCTCGATTGGCCTGTTTTGCAAAACCACTAAAATTTAGATAAAGACACAATAAAGTAGCATCGTAAACGAAGTATACTAAAACAGCAGGAAGAAAACATCCTTACTTTCCGCAGGAATCCAGTCAACTCTGCAATTACATGCTCCAGAACACATGATAGGTCTATCCGAAGTGGAGAAGCAGCAATAACAGCAAATGCCTGGGTTCGAAAATTTCATGACAAAAGTACACAGATTAAGACACAAACTGTCATGACTACATGAACAATCAAAACCAAGAACCAACTAGCACAAATGCACCTCAGTTTCAAAAGGACTAAAAGATCCCAATAAAATACATATATAGCAATTCACAGAATTTCAATTAAGTAAATAATAAAACTTATAATCAAGCAAATCAACCTTCACAGCAGTAAGTCGGGTTATCTCATTTCCCATTCGATCTACAAGCACAGGAAGACATGCAGGTAATTCTGCACCAAGGTTATCACCAAAAGTTGAAATCACAAGCCCCATGCACGAAATAGCACATTCCTTAACCTCCTGCAAGAAAAAGGAAAACAGAAGAAAAACCATGATGTTATCAAACTGATCTCAAAGATCATTTCAAATCAATTAATATCAGAACATGATGGGAGGGAAAAAGGAAATTATTAATCACTCTGCTTACTTGGTCTTGGTCTTGGTTAGTCAAGCGGGACATTATCGCATTATATAGTGGATGAACGTAAGGTGTAAAATCAAAACCAGAACCCTGCAACACATCATCATCACCGTAATCATTAAGTCAAGCAAAATAAGGAATTACTAAACTATCGAGAGACATAAGGTTTAGAATCACGATAAGATCTTAACATCATTCAGCAATTGAATGATTTTACTAAACTGAATCTCAAATGGCAAGAGGAGAAGTCCTACCTCAAGATTTGGGCGCACAACACGAACAAGTTCCCCGCATACTCTTAATGCCTCAGCTGTGACTTTGTAGTATCGCTCACCAACAACAGATAAAACAGGACTGGAAAGAGCCTGCATGACATAGTGAGTATTAACTAAGATTATCATAGAACAATTAACGTTGAAAGGAAAAGAAGTTGGAAAGATTTAAGAGAAACACAGAAAACTGGGTCTGAGCATCAACAAGTAAAACATACTGCTTTTACCTTAACGTAAGGATGAAAAACAGAAGGAGAATGTGAAGCCAGCACCAATCTTGTAAATATCAGCGCTTCAATCTTCAAATTTGAAGTAGAAGACTTATCCTGAAAAAATTTACAAATAAAAGCATTTGAAAAGATGAGAAGAAAAAAAGTAACAAATAAAAGAGCTTGTACACACCAAAAAGTGTGAAAGTTACATACATTCAATGCCTTCTCTATTCCAGGAATGAGAGTTCCAATGTGATTGGCAAGACAGTCAGGCAAGACAACCACAAGTTCTTTCAAGACAGAAAATGCACCAACCTGTTGATCCAACAATATGTTATTCAAACCAAAACATGATATACAATATAACATATTGTATGTACGCCATTATTACCTTTGTCTTGATAGATTTCTCACGTAACTGCCTATTTATGGATTTAACAATTTTTGGCACCTCCTGCTTCAATAACCATCTTGGACTGCACAAGATTAGAATTTAATCAATTTATGTGAATACAATCAAATAAGAGAGACCCAGGCTGAAAAGCCACAGGCCTCAACCAAGGTATTTGAAATCTTTATTTTTGGTATGGGCTTATAGCTTAATGAATGATATAAGATACTTGCCTAAGTTCATTCAAATCAGTTTGTCCCTTGGTCACATTTCCAGTTTGCCGTAGTAGCTCAATGAAGGTATTGAAAACATCCATCTGCAAAATATCATTATTTAATGACCAAACCCATGTGAAGAATGAAATACTATAAAACCATTGATTCAATTTTACCTTAACATTTTCTTCCCTTTCTTTAAACCTATCAATCAACTTAGGACAAGCCTGTGCAAAGAGAGAATTACTTCGTTAACAAGTTGTGTGGGAACCATCATAAGAAGTTCATGACAGGAAAGGCATATACATACCTCCTCATACAGTTTACATTGCATCTCAGGGCGGGAAACAATTAATGCAGCCAAACATTTAGCAGCTGCTCTTCGAACTTTCCAGCTTGCATCTTCATCATCTGTATATTCATTTGCACTCTCACTGCAAAACAAAAAAGAAATGGAGATAAATAACCAGTCCAATGAATTGTAAACCACCTTTGATGCACAAATGAAGAAACATACTCATCTTCCTCCTCCTCTTGATTCTCATCATCAGTATCTTCCTCCATGTTATCGGTAAAGTTTGGATCATAACTTAAATACTCCAAAGCAAGATGAAGAATTTCATCACAATAGGATGAAATATCCCTAGGGCACCGAAGCAGAAAACTTTCCAGTGCCTAAATACAGAACTTGACAGTTAACACTTAACAGTACATGAGTAATAACATAATAAATTTAACCACCCGACAATGAAATTGGCAATGCCAAGCATTAATGCATTAGGACACCCTCTAAAAGAAAGTTATAGACAGCACCTGCAAGCTATACTCACGAAGTTCCTCATCATTTTCAGATGCTGTTGTGCAGTAATTAATAAGCACTGGCACAGTGTCTTCAAGATGAGGTCCAAAACGATACCCAACAGCACGGCTAAATTACAATAATAACATAAAATTTATTAGCAACACACATAAAATATGATAAAACAATGAAATCATATCCTCAAAAGAATCCATAAGGATAAAATCATAAAAATAACTACAGTTGGATGTTGCTTGAAGAACAACCATTTGCTATCAGATCAAATATATAAGCATATTCATGACTCCAATTCGAAGATAAACCACATATTTAGCATGTAATCAACTAATGAGCAGATGAACAAACTGATAATGCTGGAGCCATCACAAAAGAACAATTACCCTCAACTCATCAGCTGTAGTACCGATAGGATTGAAACAATAAGACCAGAACAACCACAAATTTCCTCAATATATTGGCATATAAACTTGACCCAAGCACTTTAAACTCATTAGAAGACATTTTCAAGAAGCAATATTCTAGCATAACTCGGTGTAAGATTGTATCTTTTAAACAAAAGAGATTGGGGTTCATTGCAATTCAACCAAACCTCAAGGGGGCTTCTCTATGTTACTTTCAATACAATTAACCTTGTTAAATTGTTTTAGCAACATTTAAAGAGAAAACTAGACTAAATTTGGCAACATCATTCAAAAGTATTATCGGTAGAAAGATGTAACTACCTTAGAGCACCAATCATTTGAATATTCGTGCGGATCAAATCTGATTTTGTTCCCTTACTTCCTAAGTTCCGTACAACTTCAATGGTGGTCTTTGCTAACAAGTCATCTGACAAGCTTGAAGAAAGAGATGCTGAAAACAAAACAATGCTTTGTCAATAATCTGTGACATGCATCTTAAAAATACACTAAATAGAGTTATCAATATTCCCTTTTCATTTCTTTCCTCACAATTGTCATAAACATCACAACATTAGACACTAAAACTTCGAATCTCTCCCGGTTGTTCCATTTTCTCATGCATTATAAAAGAAGAGCACACATCTAGCGATTTTCTCATAAGGACCAAAATTATAAAGGGAGAAAAGGCTCAACCTGAACCGTAGCTCCACAAAAGGTTCAAGAATGAAACATAAGTTTAAGGGCATCAAAATCAATCAAGAATGGGAGGAAAATCAAAGGAATTACCAAATAATCAGATTTATGTATGATTTAGTTAATCTCACCAATACAAGAAACTGTCTTCTTTCTAACGCTAGCTTGATTGGAACTCAGCTGCGACAGCAGTGCATTTAAAAGTGTCTCATGCTCGGTTGCCATTAGATTTCCAAATTTGTGAAGAACATCACATAAAATGTCCAGACATTCACATTTAATTTCTGTGCTAGTCCCCTGCAGAAATATTTAAATAAAAAATACATAACTATGAAGCACTTTAAAAACATGCCAAGGGAAATTATAACTTTTAAAAATTTATCCGGTGTCATCAATCATCATCCTTCATATGCTAAACATGATACCACTGTGAACAAAGGGAGCATTTTCCAGAAATTAATAAGAAAAAATACTAATTGTCCTGAAATTAAAGTTTGGCTACAAAATAGCAGCTTTAACAGAAACAAAAAACTAAAACAAAAATTTCCCCAAAAGAACGTTTTCGCAAATTCATTGATGTTTCAATCACAAGCCCCATAAAAACTTACAGGACCAGTTATTCCTCTTCTCAGTTGAGGTGATAGAGAAGTTAAAATGGCTTGTGCAAGAGATGGAGTAGTGATTTCAGCAATAATTGTCTTCAGAGCTATGCTTGCAATGTCACGGTTTTGATCTTTCCCATTAAGCAACTTGTCACAGAGTTTATTGGTCATCTCCACAACTCTTGGTTCACCAACCTTCTTCACCAATGGAGCAAGACTGAAATCAATTTAAAATCAGAGTAAGAGTACATGAAACAATAGAAGAAGCAGGAAAAACCTGGCATGAGACCATTCATTGAGGTTATATGACAACACCCATTTTACTATCACCTATTCTTGATTTAGAGCTACATTAATCACCTATAAATGACATCACAAACAGGGTGTGTAGCTAAGATATGATAAAAGCAAGAAGACTTTTACTTCACCAATGTAATAAAGCAGAGACTTGTAGAGTATAGAGTATAGAGAGTATAGACTGGTCTACCATGCTGGAAATACAAAAAGAACATGCCTAAAATACACAAACTTACAAAAGCATCATGAGGCCAGAGATCAAAAAACTTACCATTTGACAGCCAATCCAGAAACATCACCAGCTACATCATCAAGTTGCTGAAGGATAATATTTGACAATTTTAACTCAAGGTCTGCATCGGCCTTGAAACCCTCCTTGTTTAGCTCATTTAACAAATCTGATGTAGCCATATATCTGTAATCCTTATCCTTCCCAGTCATCTGCAAAAAGAGATGTATATGTCATAAAATCATATCAAATAAGTCATTCTTTTCTTTTTTTCCGTCTACATATTCTTGGTCATTCATCTACAAACGTGAGCTCATTCTAAAAGCTAAGCAAGCACAAAGTAAACTTAAATAAAACAAACTAATAAAACGAATTAGTTGAATGAGCATAAAGGACAATACCTTTTCTAAAATACTGGTCATTTGTAAATTCGCCATCTCTGCAACGTATAGTTCCAACAATCTCAATGTCTAATTTACACTTTTTACGTTGATATCTACATCACAAATTCACAATAAAGCAAATATCAGCAAACGTAAAAGCATATCAAAAGCTTCATATATTAAAAAATATAACACTAAAATAGCAGAAAAGTTCGCATTTAAAAAAGGGAAAAGACTCAGAAAAAATCCCTAAAAACATGAATTAGAAGCAGATCAAATTCGTTTAAATAACAGTAAGTAGAAGAAAAAATCAACAGCTAAATTGTCAAATATTACTGAAACAGATTAAAAACAATATTCAAATAAACCTACATTATTGAAGACATGCACTAAATAAAAAGACTAAAAAGGAAAACAAAATACAAGAATGAAAAAAAAAATTGAGATTGTTGAAAACGATTAGAACCCTAGAAAATATAGCGAAGGCAATGTGATTGAAGGAGGCAAAAATAAAAAAAGGAAAGGTGGGTTTGGATTCCGAGAAAGAAAAAAAAAACCCTAGTTGCTCACAAACAATCGCGAATTTACGAGTCGGCGAAAGAAATCGGGAGCAGATTTGGCCGATAAAAGAAAAGTAAAGGAAAATAATGGAATCAAAGAGAAGAGAAAATCAAAGGTGGGAAGTACCAGTAGAAGCGATGAAGCAGCAGTGAAGAGAAGAGACGACACTGAAACAGAGCTTCTTTTTATTCTTTTTTTTGTTTTGTGTTTGTTGATCTCTTTTGCTCTTTCGGCTTAATTAGTTTATTTATATTTAATGTCAAATGCTTATTCCTAATATCTTTTTAAATTAAATATTACTACTATTATTACTCCATAAAATATATATCTATAATATTTTATTATTATTATGTGGCCAAAAAATAATATTTTATTATTAATGATAATAATAATATATTGTATTAAGAATAATAAATCAATAAATATTTATATTATAATAACTATTATTATCGTTAGTATTATTATGATTATATTATTATTATAGAAAATATATATATAATAAATAAATAAATAATTAGTATTATTATGATTATATTATTATTATATAAAATATATAATAAATAAATAATCTTATCATCATGTAAATAAAAACATACAATATTATATATTCTTCAAAATAATAAAAACTTAACTGTGTCGAGGATCGAGAGATAACACCTTTCTTTTATGAAATAAGTTTTAAAGAAATGCTCTTGTAGGGTTGTTTAGTGGCAAGAAACCGAGTGTAAGGTTTACTGCAAGTATGGTTATGGATTTGAGTCTGAGTAAGCACAAGAGTTTTCTTACATAGATTCTTACTTGTTTCCACCTTGTGTGATCCACTCTTAGTATGCCTTATTACTACCCACAGGTGTGCCCCTCGCCATGGAGTCACCGGATTTAAGAGGGAACGGAGGACTTAGAGCCCCTAGGGTCGATAACGCCCACCAAAAGACTTTTTTTACTGTAAAAAAAAAAAGAAATGTTCAAACCCGAATTTAAAGTTTGTAGGCATCATTTATGGCTTTTGAGAAAAATATGAAGGTAGTATTACGTATAAAAATTACAAAACGTTTTGAGAAGTATCTCAACACTGCACATAATTAGCTCCCACATTAAAATGTGAACTTATTAAACTATGTGTCGAATGGTTTATCTCACGACGAGCATGACAAATTGACCACCGGTCAATTGTAGCCATGATTTTCTAGATTTGTGTGATCAAAATGCCTCCTTCCCATAATAGATTTCATTATGTTCACCTCTACTACTACCAGCAAAGAATCGGTTTCCAGTACACAAGATAGAAACCCATGGGAACGAGCAGTAAGAAGACCAAATTGAGTAGCATACACCTCGGAAAAGAAAGGATCTTGCACATGTTCAATCTAAAAAACTACACTAAAGAGTAACTGGCCATTTTCATTCCGAATCATTGCTTCTAGGCCCGTCTCTCGTCGTTGAGCACAAAACGATGCATCGGTGTTTATTAGATTAGATTATGTTTTGTATATAAAAAATATTATATATTTGATATGAAATCGTATAATAATCGCATGTATACACTTCATATTAATGAACTTGAAACTTTGGCCAAAGTCTCAAAACTCATCTAGAAGGCAGGATTCGAGTCCTTACCCTCTCCTTTTTCCTTTAATTGTAATGTTTTCAATCTAAAAAAATAAAAATAAAATCCAATAGTTGCATTAGTTCAATCATTTTAAAGTCAAGGCACATTGAATTTTAAATTTTTTAGAAAAAATCTTAAGGCCTATTTTAAATGAAAAATTATCCTGGATAAATCCGAAAACCCAAATGACTTTGTTTAACCAAATTGACCCGGCACAAATCCGACTATCCGTTTTGGGTAAAAGTTCCGGGCCGCGGCCTGGTAAGCTCAAAACCGCAGCGTTTCTACATCCAAACAAATAAACCCGAACTTTTACCTCTGCTCCTCTGCTCTCAGGCCTCAGCCCTCACTTTTACCGGTGAAAGCGCCGTCTGCCTCTCCTCGTTCATCTCTCAACGTTTTTTTATTGTTCTAAATCTCTTCTTCAGTATTCAATTGGTTTCCTTCACGGGCATATTCAGGTGTTTGCCTGTAGAATGTAAAATTTTGTGGTTTTATGATAGATCAGCTTGTCGTTTTCAATTTTGTTCGGCAAAGAATTATTATGAATTTACAGTTAATAAAGTTTTATTTTCTTCTTTTAGCTGCACGAAGGAACTGGATTCCAACAATTTCAGCTTCGGGTACGGTTGTTAAAACCTTAATTTCCAGCTTTTGATTTAACCTAACCCCCTTTTATTGTCGCCTAATTTATTTTTTTTGCCTTCTCTTTCTAAGGAAGTGATTTTCCCCCCAATTTGTGGTGTAGAATTTGTTTTCATCGATTGCTAAGGTTATAAGAAGGAAAATGGATGCCCAAGCAAGAAACAAAGCACTGTTTCGTGCTAAATTGAATGCACAGAAGAAGGACAAGCGAATAGACTCTCCCCTTGTTAGGTAAACTAACCATATCCTTAACATCTACAATTATAAGCACACACTTCAGCCATGAAGTGACGATGTTATTGTTCTGAGGATGCTTTTCCATTTTGGGCTTTAGTTTTTTTCTCAAGAAGTGGTCTGAAATGTATCTTGAAGTAATTTACACGGGGAAAATTTTGTCAGGTTTGCATTGGAATTCCTCTTGCATTTTGGAGTCATTGTAGATGTGATAATATGTTCTCAAAAATCAATTGTTTCCTTAAGGATGTTGCTTCTGGAAAAGATTATATCCTCTAGAGATGGTTACTTTTTGTGTTTGGAGGCTTGAATAATGTTTATACTTGTCGTTTCTGCATTAAGAAGAATGCATGCAAATAGAATGCCCAGATTGTTCTTGTTTTAGTTTGGTAGCCCTTAGCAGGTCCCATTTGCTATTTATATCTTCATATCTGTGTAATTTGCATAATTGAAAGATGATTGCTCTATTACACTTAAATGGGTATTGACTTGTTTCTGACCATATTTTTCTTTCTTTTCTTTTGTGCATGCAGATACAATGAATCTGACCAACCTGTCTGTCGGGTTTGTGATGTTGTTTTGAAATCTGAATCCCATTGGGATGCACACCAAGCTTCTCGTAAACATCATGAGGTAATGTATTGTTTATGATTTGTTTGCTGCTGTAGTTATGTTCAGCTTTTCTTATTTTGGATTTACTAATGAGAGGCTTTATGTTGGAACAGGCAATCAATAACTTGAAAGCTAATGCAGCTAAGTGTACTCAAGCAAGCAATACACAATCTGCACTGCATCAAGGTGTTTCTGATATTCATGGAAAGCAAAAATCTGGTAAGAACAATCGAATATCACTTCATTTTTGTTTGACTGCATTTTGATCGATTCCCTTAAGAAAATGTTGGTTTACAGTTGCTTTACTTTTGATACTATTGGCAAGCTTTATTTTATCTTAGCATTTATAAGCAAAGGTAGAACTTTAGGCAGATTTGTGCGCTTTCTTTTCCTTGATGTATTAAAAAGCTTGTCTTTAATTTTATAATTTGTATGTATATACTGTAATGTAAGTAGTTTTCCAAACTAAAGGCCTGGAAATTCACAACCTCATGCTTTGGAGTCGTTATATTCAGAGATTGAGAAGGATGGTTCACCTCAAAGTAGTGCCACTCAAAACAAGAAGATTCTGCCACCTGAGTCAAGACAGGTCACAGTGTTGGAAACCAAGCAAGCAAAAGGTTCACTTCCTGCTGACTTCTTTGATAAGGATGAAGCAAGGTTACCTGCAAATGGTATGAAGCCTTCCAGGGAGAATAAACAGGCATCAGTGAAGGCTACCGCTCCAGAAACCAAGCAAGCGAAAGGTTCACTTCCTGCTGACTTCTTTGATAAGGATGAAACAAGGTTACCTGCAAATGGTATGAAGCCTGCTAGGGAGAATAAACAGGCATCAGTGCAGGCTACTGCTCCAGAAACCAAACAAGCAAAGGGAGCACTACCTGAAGGATTCTTTGACAACAAAGAAGCTGATTTGCGTGCTCGTGGTGTTAAGCCGGTTAAAATAGATATCAAGTAAGTTCCTAGTTTGATGCATAAATGCACGTCTGAAGGCCATTTTTTTCTGGCTTGAAAATTATCAATTGCAGGTTATGATTTAATAATAGGTTGCATGAAAATTTGAAACTTGGCAATGAATATTAATAAATTTCCTTGAAGTTTTATATTTGCTGTAGATTTTTGGTCGAACTTTCTTCTACCTGTTATGCCTTTCTGGAACATGACCTTCAATTGATTTATCATCCTGATCAGAGATGAGTACAAGGAATTTGAAAAGTTGATTCAAGAAGATTTGAAAGAGGTCGATGACCGTATGGAAGAAGAGGAGGTTAGGTTTTTTATCTCCTTGTAGTAGCTCATACTCATTTCTGTTTTGTCTACTTTGTAATTCCACTACATTGCAGACACGTATACATGATCTGTTAATTCAATATGCAGATTGATGCAGCTGAAACGATAGAAGAGGCTGAATCTTTGGAGCAAAAGTAAGTCTATTCTGCCTATCAATGTTCGTTTTTGTTTTGTTTTTGTTCGAAAATGTCCGTTGCTGTTTCCATTGCAAATAAAAAGCAACATATTGTTTTCATTCGTTTTATCAAATCTTTTTCCTCCTTCAGGGTTTACAAACAGAGAGTGGAATTATTGCGGAAGAGGAGATTGGAATTAGAGGCTACTAGATCGAATAAACGTCAAAAGGGGACAAAACCTGATAGTAAGGAATCTAGTAGCGAAGAGTCGTCTAGTGATGATGACAGCGATGAAAACTTTGCAGTTGATTGGAGAGCTCAACAGCTATGATGCCTACGGCGCAAATATGGGGTTTGTACTCCTTGGAACTGTGCATTTTAGTGAGAAAGTTACCAACTGAAAATGAAAAACTAATAAAAGTGGGAAATATGGTCTATGCTGTTTTGAGTTCTACAAATGTTGGATTTAAAAATCCAAAAAGATATACACCTGAACTGTGAGTGCTTTTATCTTCAACATCGACTAAGGAGGGAATGTTCTTTTTAGTAATAGCTTTTCTTCTTTTGCTCCAATTAAAAATTAAAAATAGGTGGAAGTTCATTGAAACAGAGATGCAAACTGCTAAAGTGTATGGTATGAGTAAAGAAGTACCATATGTTTTTCCGCAAGCGTAGAATTTTAACGTTCATCTTTTCTGCTGATCCTGTTGCAGATTTTAGCGGCCACTCAGATCAGCAAGCGGGAGGCTTATCTTTTTAGCTGAAATATCATAAATGTATAATCATTTACCAGAATGAGATATAGCACATCCATGCTCTTTGTAGATAAGTTGGCTGACCAAGTTGTTAAAAAGTTTTATTGATGGCTTCTAGTTAGCTTGTTGACTATAAGTAAAGCTTGATTTACAGCTTTATTGAGAATTTCTATTGAGAATCCAAAAAAGTTTTGACATCAAACAGCGACCTTGTTGCTGCCTTGTATTTAGCTGAGAGACTTATATGTAATGTTATTTGTCACGAATTAACCTGATGCCTATGAAAATGGTTCATATATTCATTCTTTTACATATATTATATAATGATCTCCGATTAGTGTTTAAATAAAATCAAATCGGTCAAATCTCAATTCTTGATTACTTGATATCAAATTATTTCATATTTTAAATTCTGAAAAAAAAAAGATGGTATCTTTTTCTTGGTATAAAAGGAAGCGCGATGATTCGAATATACTACATTTATTAAAACAAGGTCTTAGAGAAAGATTTTCACATGGTTGATTAATGATTAGTTTAATAAAGTTTCGAGTTTGCAAATTAAAAAAAAAAAATCAGAATCCCTTATATTATATTATATAATGATCTTCAATCAAAATTTAATTAAAATCAAATCTGTCAGCACGGTGTTTTAAACAATTGAAAGCAGTCTAGGGCTCTAGGCAAAGTGTTTAAGCTTCATCATCATCATTCATATACATTATTTAAGGGTTAAAATTAAGTACGAGAATGAGTCATTGCTTTGTCATGAATCTGATAATAAGCTTTCAGTAGATTGGGTAATTAACAATGTTTTTCATTTTTCACACGATATCAGTTTAGCTTAAGGAATTCCATATCTATGACTTTCAGGGAACGATATTTCCAATTGCCTTAAACCCAAGCAATTAATTTGTTAATGTGCATAAATATATATAATTACAACTTGCTAAGAAGACTAGCTGCTTATTGCTTATCCATGAATTAAAAATATAGCGCTTATCAAATTTCCCCTCCAATTAGATTATCAAGAATTCAAGATGGTGAGGGTTTTAAAAAAATTATATATGGAGAAAATGTCTCAAGATTGAGACCCTGTCTCTAATTAACTAAAGCTCTTTCCCTATCTTCTTTTGTAAAAACGAAAAAGAAAATAATTATCAAGCCAAGTCTTTTTCCAAGGTTAACTTCTCTAATATATATATCCATAAAATCTAAATATATTGGTTTAAACATCACATTGCATTCTTTTTTTCTTTTTGTTCTCCTTAAAGGGTTGACTCTGTTATAATTCATTCCAACAAATTCACAACTTTTTTCCCTTTTTTAGGTTTAGCTCTATAATTTCTAAAAAAACCTTGGGCGTGCATTATTTTAGTTGGCCAATTATAACGTATGAGCAAGCATTCAGCATTGTATATATAAAATTATCGTGTGGTATTTAGGTTATTGGCATTTGTTAATTGAATAAGTGGAAATATGATCATATACTTACAAACATAAGATGCTTCAAGATGAAAACAAAAATACTTTATTATATACTATACTTCTAATAAATTGATTATCCAAAATGCCATTTTATATACTTCTAATTCTAAAGTTTGAAACCTTCGGAAACAAGTCCCATCACCATCTTTAAAGAGAGAATATATAGTCTCAAGGTGGAGTGAGACATAATCCCACTTCTGTTTTACTCAATTTGAGGTTTTATTTATATAGGAAAATACTTAAACTTTATATACATAAACTTAATGTAAAAGTATTGTGAACAGCTAGCTGGACTTTGGTTTCTGGCAGTTTCGTCAGCTTCCATATTCACCATTAATGGAATGGCCTCATGGGTGGCTCTTGTCATGCCCCAAATGCTAAACTTAATTAGCAAATGGCTCCTAATCAACTTTTCCTACTCAAAATTAAACTTGAAAATTTTGTTATTATATAAAGGATTGCCTCTAAATATATTGTAGCTTTTTGACAACCGACCATGCACATATTTGCTACTACTAATTATAGTCTTTGTACCTAAATTAGTTCATAAACTATTTATATACACTTATAATATAAGCATGGTGTCTTATATGTATAGTGGCATATATAATAATTATATAAAAAATAATGCATGATATATAAGTGAGCTAGCTATCAAATGAATTATCCAAAGGCTCAACGATCAAAGTCTCAAAACTTTCTCCAGCCACTAATTAATCAATACATGTAAATTATATAAATTACATATAAAATTAACCAAACCGTATGCCACTAATTTAAGTGGGAAACCCACTATACATAAGGCTATTGCCAAATGTATATATATAATTAGAGAAACTAATCAACACAATTGATTACTATATATAGTACTTAATGATAAAGGGAGTGAAGCCTATGGATAATCACGTTCATCGCACCACTTTATATATTGCACGTGATTGCACCCACCACACTTAATTTTTGAAATAGGATTTATGGATAATCTTTTTTTTGAAAGATAATAAATATTTTATTGATAGCAACAAGACTCTTTGGTAAAGAACCAACAAGATCTTAGGAGAACAGAATTTGACACCCAATTCAACTTACAAACAGACCAAAGGTAACTATATCTAACACCGTTCAGCCACCAACCAACCCACAGAACAATAAAAACAAACAATACGAGCAACAACTCACAATCCCTTAATAGAACCATAACCACACTTACTCAAACAAAACAAAAATCACCCCTAGCTATCTTGAATCTCCAGCTTTCTCTAATCCATCGTTAACTCCAAAATAATTCTCTTAGAAAGCATAAAAACAGAAGACAACGACACAAAGCCAATAAAAGAAAAGACAATAGAAAAACACCCAAACCAACTAAGAAATAGAAAGGAGCAAATAACGCAAATCTCTTCTATCCATCTTGACCCTCTAATTCAACTAATTTGTTAATAATCACCTCATCTTCATCAACAAAATGCATTAAGATTTATGGATAATCTTAATCTCTCTATCCTAATGCATATGCTATTTTGCATATAATTTATATACATACAAACTTTTATGAGTTAATTTCTTATCTCTTGATCACTAAATTTCTCCTCATATTGTTGTTTACTTAGAAATTATTATTGGTCATTTAAGTATATGGATTAATCAAAATCATATACCAACTATAGTTTTTCCATTCAATTGGCTTGTATAAAACTGAATTTGGGCCACTTCCATAATTCCTTTTGTGTGAACCTAAAAACGATCTGAAGTCTCCCATATTCAAATCTTACAAAGTGTGAATTCATGCAATTTCATATATATAGTCTCATTGACTCCCTCTAGGGGTAGAGGTAATCAGGTTTAAATATAAGTTGGACATCACTCTAGTGGCCTTAATTAGACAAGTTTCCATCGAGTAAGGGTCTTAATTAAAATAATCCTTAAATAATAATTATATATATTGCCAAAAGAACACCAATTGGTAGATATAAATATTGTGTAAAACACAAGAAACATATTTATAGATTGAATAATGATCAAATCAGATTGTTTTGCTTAAAAACCTATGGAATATGCTGCCGTATTCTACATTACTCCCGCTTGTAGCATTTTTCCAACCAAAAATATTGTTGGAACAAGTTTAGCCACTCTTAATTTAATATAGTTTTGGCAATAAAGTTTCAACTCTCATGAACATAACTTTTAAGCCATATATATAATATATAGCATTGCTTTTTTATGTTTGGCACTAGAGGAAACGAGCAAACTGAAGGCTACAAAAGTAAGCCAATTGGCAGTGCATGTAGATTTTGAAAGCAAAGTTTAGATTAATTAATTTACTTGTAGTGTTGTTGTGTTGGCCCTTTTTTGTGTCAATGTCATTCTGGTATTAATTTACCCAAAAAGATTTAAATGACAATCACATGTGGAAGGTTATGGAGTTCCTCCTTTATTTGACACTTTTATCCATATTTAGGGTTGCGTTATGTGGTTGCAAATTGCAATCTAGATTTCAATTTTCATTGCCAAAAAAGACCACCAGAACCTTGTGGGAAAAAGCCAAGTTTTTATGGCATGCAACTACTTTGCTATATATATACACTAACTATTGTTAACTATATATATATATATATATAGAAGGCAATTATTGTCAAAATGCTACCGAACGAAAACGCCATGCATGCAATGTATTAATTGATTTTGGGTACATGCATTTTGGCTCTAGAACTATATATTTAAGGGAAAAAATAATTTGGCCTTTTATAGAACAATTTGATCACTTTCATATATATTTTTATTTATTTTTTCTTTAAAATAATGCGACGTCACATCATTTCCTAAATCCTAAGGGCTACTTTGGTAAGAAAATTTGAATTATAAAGGTAAAATTGTTCCAAGTAAAAGTTGAAGATCAAGGTTAATTAATTAGGATCGAACTTGTATAATTTTATTATAAGTGTAGAGCAAGAAATTTCGGCCAATCAGAAATTTCCTACAAATTTCTTTTGAGAATTTATCCTTAAATTTATTGGATATTTTCTTAGGAAAAATGGTAGATAAATATGACACATGGTCTAACCAATTAAATTTCAATGTTTAATGGTTTGACCAATCAAAATTAAGTTGTGAGTCATCACCTTTTATCTCTAATTAAATTGAGATAATTGGTAAATAAATTGCATCATCTGGCCAATCAAATCTCAAGGTTTCAAGCATTAACCAATCAGAATTCATTGTTGTGTCATCTTATTTATCTCTAATTACAATTAATTATTTAGAGATAAATAACAAGGAGAAATTAAGTTATCTTGAAACTCTCCATCCCCCACTATAAATACCAAGCTCCCAAGTCATTTTCAAGACACAATTCAGAAAGCAGAAAAGCTCTGAAGCAGAAAAGCTCTGAAATATTTCAGATGTTCTTATTCTGATCTTCACCAAAGCTTAAGAAGATTGAAAGAAGATTCACGTATGTGGAAAATTCTTCTTTCAAAGAAGATTCAATTATTGGAGAATTACTGAAGACCCCGTTATTGGGAAATTATTGAAAGAAGATCCACGTATGTGGAGGATTATTTTTCTTTCAAAGAAGATCCAAGGAAGATTTTCAAAGATTTACTGAAGTTCGCTTTCAAGAAGTTATTATTTTGATCTTCATCAACATATCTGAAGAAGATTAATTTTGTTTGTTCAAGATCAAGTCGTCAAGACCCTTGAATTAAATTATCAATTCAAGACCAAGTCATTCGACCCTTGAATCAAATCAAATCAAATCAAACTCTCAAATTATCATCAAGTTCAAGATCAAGTCATTCGACCCTTGAAGCAAATCCTGAAGCATAATTTTGTAAAGGAGAAGAATCAGAGGATAATTTCTTATTATTAGAATTTCCAAAGATTGTACCTGCATTCATCAATCAATAAAATTTTTATTTGTCTCCAATCTTTCTTGTCTTAATTTTAGACTTTGAAATTTTGTGTGTTACAAATTTTGGCACACCCAGTGGGACTATCTTTGCCTCTCATCTCTTTTCCTGAAGGTTCAAATCATCAAAAATTTTGATGGCTTCGTTGGATGAACAAGTTGCATCCCTTGCTAAAGCTGTGGAATCACTAGCCAACAACATCAAAGAAAAGGATGAACAAATTTCCTTTCTAATGATGAAAGTTGCTGAAAATAAAGGCAAAGACAAGCCTCAAACTCTCCAACAAATTGATGACAATAAAAATGTTCAAGAATTTGGTGAAAATTCCACCAAAATTGCTGCAGAAGATCTTCAAAGTATTTCTTCTGATTAAATCAAGGAGCTCATCAAAGAGGCAATCAAAGATCAAGCTGAAAACATTGCTCCTCTTTCCTACACTTATGCAAAGACTTATTCCCAAAGGATTGATTGCATGAAGATGCCTGACAACTATCAACCGCCAAAGTTTCAACAGTTTGATGGCAAAGGAAATCCAAGACAGCATGTCGCCCACTTTGTCGAAACATGCAACAATGCTGGCACTTATGGAGACCTTATGGTCAAGCAATTTGTTCGCTCTTTGAAGGGCAATGCTTTTGATTGGTACACAGATCTCGAACCTGGGTCAATTGACAATTGGGAGCAACTTGAGCATGAATTCCTAAATCGATTTTATAGCACTCGGCGCATTGTCAGTTTGATTGAACTCACAAGTACACGCCAATGCAAAGATGAAGCTGTGATTGACTACATAAATAGGTGGAGAAATCTCAGCCTCAATTACAAAGAAAAATTATCTGAAACTTCTGCACTGGATATGTGCATTCAAGGTATGAATTGGACCCTGCGCTATATTCTTCAAGGCATTAGGCCAAAAACTTTTGAAGAATTGGCAACGCGAGCACACGATATGGAGCTTAGCATTGTAGTTGGTGGCAATCAAGAGCCGCCTGTTCGAGAACCAACAGAACACAAAGGGGGCAAATTTGTGACCAAAGAAGTTGAAAGCAAGCAGTCTATGGCAGTAAGCATAAGGCCTTTCAAGACAGCCAGTGACTCCAAAAAGGTGAAATCCAAATCCTCTCAAGAGAAAATCAAAATTTCTTTGAAGGAAAAACGAGAAAAGGAACATCCATTCCTTGATTCTGATGTCCCAAAGATGTTGGAAGAACTTTTGAAATTTGATCTCATTCAATTGCCTGAAATGAAACGGCCTGAAGAAGCTGATAAGGTGAATGACCCAAACTATTGCAAGTTTCATCGTTTAATCAGTCATCCAGTGGAAAAGTGTTTCATTCTCAAAGTCAAAATCATGGAGCTTTACAAAGAAGGAATGATTGAGTTTGACGATGAAGTCACAACATCAAATTTTGTCATGGCAATTCCAATTCCAAGTATGAAATTTGGATCTTTTGATCCTATGAAAATGCATGACAAGTCAACTTCATATGATGTCAAGCAAGCCAATGGGAGCAATGCTCGCTCCTAAGCACGAGCCTAAACTGCACACCAAAAAAAAAAACCCAAAGAACTACGAAAATGACTTGATCCTTCATTTCTTGGAGGTACGTAGGCAGCTTGGTGCCCCTTGCCAAGTTCAGTTAACCCAAAAAAAAAAAGAAGCTCGCTAAGTTGAAAATCCTGCAAAGGACGACTTAGGCAAAAGAAAAAAAAAAAAAAAAACTCGCTAAGTTGAAAATCCTGCAAAGGACGGCTTACGCAAAAGTTAGAGCAAAAAAAAAAGGCTCGCTAAGTTGAAAATCCTGCAAAGGACGGCTTAGGCAAAACTTAGAGCACAAAAAAAAATGAATGAACTACGTAAATGACTTGATCCTTCATTTCTTGGAGGTACGTAGGCAGCTTGATTCAAATTGTCAAGTTCAGTCACCAAAAAAAAAAAGTCCTTTGAACCTAGTTTTGGTTCAATTCTTTCAAAGTCTCAAAATTGGCAAAGACATTTGGAGAAAATGTTTTGCAAATATTTTCTCAAGCCATGCAAACAAAATCACCAAGGAACATCTCAAAGTACAACATGCAAAGGTGTAACCAAATTTAACACCGAAAGCATATCAAGGTTCAAGACTTGCCTACTTGCTACACCTCAAATCGTGTACGTAAACAAGTCTTGAGGGGGCATTTGTAGAGCAAGAAATTTCGGCCAATCAGAAATTTCCTACAAATTTCTTTTGAGAATTTATCCTTAAATTTATTGGATATTTTCTTAGGAAAAATGGTAGATAAATATGACACATGGTCTAACCAATTAAATTTCAATGTTTAATGGTTTGACCAATCAAAATTAAGTTGTGAGTCATCACCTTTTATCTCTAATTAAATTGAGATAATTGGTAAATAAATTGCATCATCTGGCCAATCAAATCTCAAGGTTTCAAGCATTAACCAATCAGAATTCATTGTTGTGTCATCTTATTTATCTCTAATTACAATTAATTATTTAGAGATAAATAACAAGGAGAAATTAAGTTATCTTGAAACTCTCCATCCCCCACTATAAATACCAAGCTCCCAAGTCATTTTCAAGACACAATTCAGAAAGCATAAAAGCTCTGAAATATTTCAGATGTTCTTATTCTGATATTCACCAAAGCTTAAGAAGATTGAAAGAAGATTCACGTATGTGGAAAATTCTTCTTTCAAAGAAGATTCAATTATTGGAGAATTACTGAAGACCCAGTTATTGGGAAATTATTGAAAGAAGATCCACGTATGTGGAGGATTATTTTTCTTTCAAAGAAGATCCAAGGAAGATTTTCAAAGATTTACTGAAGTTCACTTTCAAGAAGTTATTATTTTGATCTTCATCAACATATCTGAAGAAGATTAATTTTGTTTGTTCAAGATCAAGTCGTCAAGACCCTTGAATTAAATTATCAATTCAAGACCAAGTCATTCGACCCTTGAATCAAATCAAATCAAATCAAACTCTCAAATTATCATCAAGTTCAAGATCAAGTCATTCGACCCTTGAAGCAAATCCTAAAGCATAATTTTGTAAAGGAGAAGAATCGGAGGATAATTTCTTATTATTAGAATTTCCAAAGATTGTACCTGCATTCATCAATCAATAAAATTTTTATTTGTCTCCAATCTTTCTTGTCTTAATTTTAGACTTTGAAATTTTGTGTGTTACAATAAGTATTATTAAGCCATTATTATATTTATACCATTAAAGATAAGAGTCCAATATGTTCTATACTGACAGATGATGCAAATGTCAACATATATATATATATATATGTATACTAGCTAGTACTAGTGCATTTTAGTCTTCTTTTTATTGCTGGATTTATAAATAATTAAGTACCCGAAATTAAATTTCAATCTGTGGACTAAGAGAATATATGCCAATTGATTCTTCTTTGACGAATATGTATCATTAACAAAAAAAAAATGTATGTACTATATTGAATAAGTCGAAATACCAGTACTTCTCATTCCAGCTGCAATAATTAGTTAGTTGAGAACCAATGACTATGAGTCTTACTCAATCAACATAGGCATAATTTTTATTTATTACAAAACACACCAAAGCAGCTTAAAAGGGGGGGAAAAGAAAAGAAAACCCAGTGGCGTTTATGAATTCTGATTAATTATTAGGTACACATATTTATCTTATGTGTCTAATTATAGGCTGCTGCTGCTTTTGGCAATGCAATTGTTTTTAGAAAATTTTTAACTGTTGATTCATGAATAAACCATCGATTTATAAGATTTATTGAATATGTGGCATTTGTTAATCATCACTAATATCGATACTAGATGTTAATCATATGCATCATGCACATAAAATGCACTATTCTATTAGAAGTTGTGAAAAATATCAACATGTTTTATCGGTGAAGATGATCGGAATTTTCCTTCCTACCTAAACTGGGACTAAAACATTATTTATTGTCTCGGAGAGCATTTATTTACATATTTTTAGTTCTTAATTAGCATCATTTTACCATGATATATCATATAATAGACAAATGTAACTTGTAAGTGATTATAAGTTTCGTATACATTCGTAAATATAACACTTAAATTAATAAAATTTCAATGATTACATTAATTTTTCATTAATGGACGGTCTATAACTCGTTAATTTTTTAATAATCAATTGTCAATTGTATCTATATATTAGATCAAAATTCGAAAGTCTACTTATATTAGAATTAATATAGTACTATATATCTCCAAGTTTAATTTAAAGGACAACCGTATGTTAGCTGTTAAGCAGCCGTCAGTCCGCCACCTTGGCCTCTGCCATCGTCATCTAAATAAATCTCAGTCCAATTTGAAGAAGAAAAATATTTAAAATAATTTATTAATTTTCTTTAAAAATATTTTTCAGCACCAAAAATTACGCTAACACGTTGCATTCTGATTACTGCTAAGCCGCAATCAGACAAAGTGCAGTGAATTTTATTTTTTATTTTTTATTTTTTTATTATCGGATCACTTTTCTGTTGTGTATAAATTCTGGTCTCCAGCTTCATGGTTTCATTGCTAAAACCAAAACGGCCCAAAATCCATAGCAAAAAAAGAAAAAAAATAATCTATTGTCAGTTCATCTTCTCAGGGATTTGCTTGAAATGAAGCTATAAATGAAACTTGCAAGTTGAGAAGAACAAATTGATGCAAAAGGTCGTTTTCTCAACGTCATTTCAATTTGAAACCCCGTTTTTCTCGTTTTTCTTCATCTCAATCTATAAAAACTAAACCAAACGCGCCTACGATTACGGTTAGCCATTCCCTCCACAACTCCATATATTAATCCGTATATTTGTTTTTTTCCGTTTCGAAATCGATTTTATTTTACAGTTTGCATGTTTTGATGTTTGATCGAAGTTTTGAATGTTGCAACTCTTGACTCTTGTAGTTTCCGGCGCGGTAACGATGGGAGAGATCGTTATCAATGGCGGAAGCAAGAGAGATATGAAGAGCGAAAATGGAGAAGACGAAGAGTCTGAAGAATACGAAGTGGAGGAGTTGAGAGATCGGATGAAGTCGTCGAGAGGAAGCAGGTTTAATCTGATCGCGAACGAGTTCGGATTAGCCGCCGGTCGGGCGAGGCGGAGGTTCAGCCGTCACACTGTTATCGACGGGATCAAAGACCTTTCCAGAGGCGTTTCTATACATCCAGATAACAGGTCAGTTTTTTTTTCCTCTTTTTTTGGTTTAACTAAAATTGAAAAAGGGATAAAAGAAAACGTTTTTAAGTTTTATGGTGAGAGAAAAGTGCAGCGTAGTTCCCGCCACTGTTTTGCACGTGGCAGTGTGTAATTGGGTACTATTGCTACTTCACAGGTGTCAACTGTCCAAGTTGTCATCTTCACTGGATTTTGACTTTTGAATAATAACTGGGATTAATCGGACGGCTGAAACTTGTTTTTTGGTAATTCGATTTGATGGGTTGGTTTAACTAAAAACCAAAAAAAGGAAAATATGTGGTCAGAGGTGTAAGACTACGGGGAACCCTCTTAATTTCTGTCACAGTCGAGTGATAAGTACTCGATGAATATTTATATTTTTAATTTAAGCGCACCGCAATCATAGAATTTCATAAAAAAAGATTTAAGATAGTAATTAGGTACTACTAGATTTCTTAAGATCTTCGTAATTTGTATAACTTATGATCATTAATTAAATTAAATTATATTACTTTTAAAATTCATAAAATAAAGAAAAGAAATCTTATCCTTTGTCATGATAGAATGATGAATTTTCAGTTGGGGTTATCAAAATCCAATCTCTTACAAGTTGCAAATTGAAGAATCAAAACAAAAAAAAAGTGGAAAAAGAAAATTTTGAAAAAAAAAAAACCTTTGGCGATGATAATTGATAAGGATTAAGGACTAAGGACTTACAATTTCCACGTGAGCTAGTTGATGGTGGTTGCATACGGGCCAGTTGGATCACATGGGCATGGCAGTTGATGTATCATTTTTTTCGACAAATGGAATTTTATTTTGGGCTTTGAGTTTTGATGTTTCATTTTTGGGCATGGGCAGAGGCGCAGAGCGGGCCTTAATGTTTATTATTGAATTTTTTTATTTTTTATTTATAAATTCAAAGGTTAATTAGATTTAATAAATTGCACTTAATATTTGGCTCAAATGCTATGTACATGTTATGTTTACGATTCATTATTTTGTAAGTGAGAAGATAAATTAACAAGGTTAAAATATAAAAATCAAATGCAGGTGGTATCGAGCATGGACCAAGTTCATACTAATATGGGCATTATATTCATCCTTCTTTACTCCCATGGAGTTTGGGTTCTTCAGGGGATTACCAGAAAATCTTTTCATACTAGACATTGTCGGACAAGTAGCTTTCCTTCTTGACATCATTTTGCAGTTCTTCCTTGCCTATAGAGACAGCCAGACCTACCGTATTGTCTATAAGCGCAGCTCTATCGCCATTCGGTCAGTTTCTTCTTCCCTTATGTTCTCATAATTTTACATGGAACGACTATATGTATAAAACATCCCATTGATTTCAAGAAGTTGTTTCTAGCTTAGCTATTTGTAGCAACTAATAATAACATTGAGAAACCAATCAAGCCATTATCTTAATTAGCTGCTTTATCGTGCTGTTGTGTTGTGTATAGCTAGATTTCAAGCTAATGGAACCCCTATACTTTTTTCACAGTGTATCCCTATTCTAGTACTAATGTGGTGGACATTTTGATCTAGTTGTATCTTAAGTATGTTTTTTCTTCTTTTTCCATTTTACCCCTTTTAATACTATATATGTCACTGTTATGTGCTACTGAGCCTTGTGCTGGTTTTCTTCCTTATTGTTTCATTGCAGGTATCTGAAATCTAGTTTTCTCCTCGATTTACTTGCTTGTCTGCCTTGGGATATGATCTACAAGGTATGTTTTTATCCCCCTGACCATGTCCCTTCTTCCTCTTCACTATTATTTCTTTCCCCCTAAATGATAATACTCCATATAACATGTCATGTACTGAAGAGGAAAATGTTATTAGGAAGTTTTTCAGAGTGTATATATATGCTTAGACATCTGAAATATTCCAGCCATAGGATCCTTAATTTAACAAGATGAAAATGGGGATGAGATAATCTGCATGGATTCAATTTTTACTTTGAGCCATAATTTTAATGTTCTTGCTTCTTAATAATCATTTTGAGAAGTTTCTTGCAAGCAGGCTAGTGGAAGAAAAGAAGAAGTGAGGTATCTCTTATGGATTAGGTTATATCGGGTTCGCAAAGTCACTGAATTTTTCCAGCAGATGGAGAAGGATATTCGAATTAATTACCTTTTCACAAGGATTATAAAACTTATTTTCGTTGAACTGTATTGCACACATACAGCAGCATGTATCTTTTACCATTTGGCTACCACAATGCCTCCTGAAAAAGAGGGCTATACATGGATTGGAAGCTTAAAGTTGGGGGATTATAGCTATTCAAACTTCAGAGAACTTGATTTGTGGAAGCGGTACACAACTTCCATGTATTTTGCTATTGTCACTATGGCTACTGTTGGTAAGTAAAATAGTATTTGAATCACACTATCCTTTATGTTACAGAAATGATTTCAATTTTGCTTTTTACTTCTCAGAAACTTTACATTTTTATGAATGGGAACTAAGCATATACCTACAAAAGAACCTATGGTATATTATTGATCGAAATGAATAGCTTTACTATAGTTGGATGTTTTTGAGGGGATTTTTACTAGTTTTCTCTTTCTTGAATAGGGTTAAGATTTTGACACTAAAAAACTTTAAACAAAGGATTTAAGGCATTGCTTGCTTAATATTTTGGTACAGGGATTATATATGTGATGTTTGGTTTCACAGAAAATTGCCATTGTTTCCACACATTGATGGTTGCAGTATTTCTCTTCAGTTTGAATTAAATTCTGTGCTTAATTAATTTGCTCTTCTGTGACAGGTTATGGAGACATTCATGCTGTCAATATAAGGGAAATGATATTTGTAATGATATATGTCTCCTTTGACATGATTCTTGGTGCTTATTTGATCGGTAATATGACAGCCTTAATTGTAAAAGGATCAAAGACTGAGAAGTTCAGGGATAAAATGGCAGATATCATTAAGTACATGAACAGAAATAGACTTGGAAGGGATATACGTGATCAGATCAAGGGCCACTTGCGATTACAGTATGAAAGCAGCTACACTGAGGCTGCTGTTCTTCAGGATATCCCCATCTCTATCTGTGCTAAGGTAACTAATTATTATTATATGCAAGTCACTGTTTCTTTTACTTATTCTGTTAACAACTTAACATAGATAAGCATTTTAAACAGAAATGAAATATGGAGAAAGAATTTCAAGCTAAATAAAGAATTCCTGGATGTTTTCTATTATTGGTGATTTTCCTAGTGCTTACTACGTTTCTTGTTGATTCTTTTCCTTGTGCAGATATCACAATCTTTATATATGCCGTATATCGAAAATATTCCTCTTTTCAAGGGATGCTCTTTGGAATTCATTAATCAGATTGTAAGTCTTTCTGTCTTCCGTTAATGGATGCTAAAAATTAAAAAGTGAAACTTTTATGTTGAATCTAGATTTGACAATGCAAGGTTTATGCATCGCACAAGGGTGAAGGGTTGTCTGTGCTTGGTTGTGTTCAACTTATTCTGCATCTTTTTTCATGCTGATGAGATGTCTAGCTAGATAAGTCAACATATCTGTATGCTATCGAATAGTTACATGAATATGCTGGCCCTGATGAAAAATGAACTCTATTGCATATGAACTAATAACCCTGTATGCATGCATGTTTGTCCTCTTTTAATTGCTTCATTTCTTTTAGATTAGTATATTAGTGCTCACCTTCAGAATTACATAGAAAAGAAGAAATAATTATTGGTTAGAGTTAATATTTCTTGGTTCTTTTGATCTTGCAGGTTATTAGACTTCATGAAGAGTTTTTTCTTCCAGGAGAAGTAATAATGGAACAGGGAAATGTGGTCGATCAAATATATTTTGTCTGTCATGGTGTGCTGGTATGATGATTCCTTATTCCTTTATTACATGGTTAATCAATGTGCTTCATCATCTCACTATTGTTGTAATTTTCATTCCCGCTATACCTTATCTCTAGCACCCATACACATGATTGAATTCTGATCTTAATGTTCTCATAAATTAATCAATTGGAACTTACTTACTCGCACCATCTTTGTATAGGAAGAGGTTGCTATAGGAGAAGACGGATCAGAAGAGCCTATTTCGCTTTTGCAACCCAACAGCTCATTTGGTGACATATCTATTCTCTGCAACATCCCTCAGCCTTATACTGTTCGGGTTTGTGAACTTTGTAGACTACTGCGACTTGATAAGCAATCATTTTCAAATATCCTTGAGATATATTTCTATGATGGAAGGAAAGTCTTGAACAATCTTTTGGAGGTAATCTTGTTATCTCATATCTCTAAAGGTTTTGACAGCATTTCTGCTTTTCTTACACAATGCTTTAGTGGAGAAAAGTGTATGCAATCCGGGTTTCAAATTTTAATCAGAAGCTATTTCAACAAAAAATTGGGTCCTCTTACACAGACTGGCATCTTATTTTTACCTTAAATTTGCAGGGAAAAGAATCCAATAGAGTTAAGCAACTGGAATCAGACATCTCATTTCACATTGGTAAGCAAGAAGCTGAACTAGCTTTAAGGGTGAATTCTGCAGCATATCATGGGGATCTGTATCAGCTCAAAAGTTTGATACGAGCCGGGGCAGATCCTAAGAAAACTGATTATGATGGAAGGTCTCCCTTGGTAAGTAATATCTGAATGGAAATTTTTTAGCTTGTTCCTCAAAATTTCCTGTTCTATTTCTCCTTAGTCTTCAATCGTTTATACAATAAACAAACTATAAATAACAAGTATAGACAAACTTTTGTTGCCTTTAGTAATTCATATAGGTCTATAGCTGCACCATACAAAGGTAAAGGGAGAAGAAACTTCCTATTCTAAAATCATGTGTTTGTTTTGAATAGCATCTTGCTGCATCAAAAGGACATGAGGATATTACAAGTTTCCTTCTTCAACATGAGGTAGACATCAATCTTAAAGGTAATCATGGATCTTTAATCTTTTATAAACATTAAAATGCTACTATTTTGTTAACTAAACTCTATCTTGTACCATTTTTTTTTTCTTTCCTTGTGCTGATAAATGAAATATTTCTATAGATAAGTTCGGGAATACACCCTTACTAGAAGCAATAAAAAACGGGCATGACCAGCTTGCTGCATTGCTGATTAGAGAAGGAGCTTCCATAAATATGGATGATGCTGGTAGTTTTCTATGTACGGCTGTTGCAAAAGGGGACTCAGACTTTATTAAAAGGCTTTTGTCCAGTGGAATTGATCCCAACTCTAGAGATTACGATCATCGAACTCCACTTCATGTAGCTGCCTCTGAGGGCTTATTTTTAATGGCAAAGCTTTTGATAGAGGCCGGGGCTAGTGTTTTTACCAAGGACAGGTATATTTAAAACATTCAATTCCCTTTCCTTTTATGAGTGCTCAATTTGCTTATTTTCATTCTCAACAATTCTGCTTTCTCTGCAGATGGGGAAACACCCCTCTTGAGGAAGGCCGGATGTGTGGCAACAAGAATTTGATCAAGCTACTGGAAGATGCAAAATCGAAACAATTATCAGAATTCCCTTATCAATCACAAGAAATCACAGGTATTGCTGAGCCTAGCTGACAAGTTTTGTATAATGCTAAATGAAACTATGAATTAATAGAAAGATGAAGTTAAAAATGACAAATGGGCACTTGTTAGTGTGTTAATGAAAGAATTTGTGTTGCTTGTTTCCAGAGAAAATGCACCCAAAGAAATGCACAGTTTTTCCATTTCACCCATGGGATGCTAAAGAGCAGAGAAAACTTGGAATTGTATTATGGATCCCTCACACGATCGAAGAGCTTATTAAAACTGCAGGTGAGCAGCTAGACTTTCCGGATGGTTCTTGTATATTGTCAGAAGATGGAGGTAAAATTCTTGATGTAGACTTGATTAATGATGGACAAAAACTATATTTGATAAGCGAAACACATTAATAAGTAGCATATTGGTTGTTTAAAATTCTGTAATAATCTTTGCTACTTTGTTCATGTACCACTTCCACTTGTATATATGTGATTCATCTGTTCTTCCAAGTTGTTTCCATCTCTGAATTTACATTAATACAAAGTGCTTTGATTATCACATCAGCCATTACAAAGACAATAAAAAAAAAAAAACTTATTCTGATTTAAATTTCTTATTTCGTTTCAATGTTTCCAAATCCATATAAAGCTATAAATATGATCAAAATGTTATTATAGCTAAAATAGCCTTAAAACAGGAATCTTATTAGATAAATGAGATTTCTCAGGCCATTGGATGGATATTTCCTACAAAACTCAAGGAAGAAAACATAAAAGGTAAAGACTAAACATGGGATAGTTGACTAGTTTCATACAAAATTTATGAGACCAACAGGGGAAAAAAAACAGAGCAGTAGACAGAACAGCTTAAGATGAAGAAAGAACATCATCATGCTACTCGTAAGTGTTGAAGTTGTCGAAAATGCTTTTGGGCAGCTACGTTACTGCTCGTTGCAGCATCGTTCTTGGTTTCGTCAGAGTCAGAGATTGTGTTTGGGGTTGATTCAAAGCTGATCAGAAGCTGATTTATCAGACAACCGATCAAAGGAAGGGAAGAAAAAAGTTTCATGGCTTGTGAAAGATTCATATTCTTGATTTTGATTTTGATTATGGAGGCTCTGAGTTTAGTAATAATGATTCCAGGAGTTTATATTAGAATGTTCATTGCGTGGTTGCTAAGCCACAAGTGAAGAACTAACCCACTAGTAAGCATATTTGTGAAAAGTCAAGCTAGTGTAAGTTGACTATAAACTACTAATAGTTCACGAATCATGTGCATACCTTCTTGATTTTTGTGGGAAATATCACAAAATCATGACGTGGAACGAGTATACAAATTTTAACTTTAAATTTCTAGACTTTCAAGTAATAGATAACTTTTTTTTTTTGCTACAAAAGTAAGAGATAACTTGCGTTTATGATATTTTGACGATTTTGGGTTTTAATTTGAATTTTTGTGTTTATAATTATAGAATTGAGTCCGTTCGATTAAAGCTACCAATTTTTGTAAGTTCATCAACATTGTTGCTTTCATCATATTACTTCTTTTAACTTTTAAGTCTGCTGAAAAGAAATGGTGAGATGAGTTGACCATTGATCAGTATACTCTTCAACTTTGACTATTGTATGTACCATGGGTATGAGTTATCTATAGATTTTAATATATTTCATGGTTAGTATTATTTATTTATACTGTAGTATTTCAGAAGTTACGGGAATAATCAGTTGATTAGTGATCACTGAGTGAGGGCCATGGAAGCGGCGTCTCTTTAAACTCAGGTTCTCTCTATTTAGTGTAGAAAAGCAAGTAATCATGAAACACTCAAAACTCAAAAGCAATAGGCTAAATGAGGGCGGAAAAAGAAGTAACCTACAATATCATTGAATTTTGATAATACTAGGAATTATTTCTTTTTAACTTGTATAAGTAGCAAATTCTAGGAAGGAACAAAACGAGAATTCCATGTTTACAAGACTCTGAACCGAACTAGCAATAGATAGCCTTAGTCATCAGCTATCTCAACATTTCCTCCCTTGAGATGCAAATGCTTCTCCCTTTTCTGGAAATCTGTCAAGCCCTTGCCACTTCCTGTGACACCAACCTTACCATGTGGATCGTCCGGGGACTTGAAGATGCTCTCACGCTTGCGACCAGAGAAAAAACCAACCTGGAAAAGGAAATAGAACTCAGTCAATGCAGAAGGCTATTATGTTCACTAACTACTGCTATAAGTTCAGACCTTCAACTAAGATTTTGTATCTTACTATAGTTAATTCTAAGTAGTTGGCTTCCAATTAACATCATCTAATATTGTAAATACTACACACTCATCTTCCTAGATTACATTTCCAACAAGAAGAAAAGTGGATCACATCCTTATAACAATTACTGATAAACTCGCACCATTAAATGGCTAGTTCAAAACAGAGATGCAATAGAAGAGGGGCTCATCCTTATCTACCGAAAAGGACCATTAGTAATACTTGTTTACAATAGGGGAATATTCTAAAACCACATGGACATAGAGAGACTTGCTAGACAAACCTTTTTAGTCTTGCCTTTGGATGTCTGAAACTGCTGCCAAGCATTTTGCCGCTTATTTTGTGTCACTTCAAGCTGTTCAAACCTCATCTTTGACTTAAATGCATGTATCTTCTTTCGTTTGGCAGCTTTCTGTGGAATAACAGGCAAGATATCATTCTAATCAGTAGAAAAATTTGTCTAATAAAAAATAGTAATAATTGGCTGATGACAGGGAAAAAGAAAACTCAAATGATGCAGCAATGAAATTTTAAAAATGACAAGTAGAATATAGAACAGAAACTCAGAATCCCCTCTGCTAAAAAATTGAAAGTTCTATACTAGCACTGTACAGAGTACTTACCACGTCCTCGGGGTCATCAGCAGATATTCGAAGCTTTGCAGGTAAACTTCGAGATTCAAAGTCCACAGAAGCAGCTTGAGCAATCTTACGTTTGATAGCTTGTTTTGTAGCTTCAGCAACCTTCTCAGCTTCCTCCAAAGCATTGTATTCAATTGCCCTTACATTGGCAGGATCCACCTGGAAGAAATTGCATACTATAAGAAGTCTGTAAGCCACCAAATACTTAAGCTGTCTCTGAACATATTTCTATTAATGTCAATTGAAAAGTTAAGGTTTTGCGTTCAGTTAATAGCAGAGAACTTCTCTATATTTGTCATATCAAATCTCACGGGCATATATCTTCAAACAAAATAAAGGACTAAAGTACTAACAAAAGCAACGATCTAGCAGGTTAACACACGGAAAAGAATAAAAAAAGTAGTGGAGAAATAGGTATATAAGAATCTTAGGTGGCAACCAGAATGGTACCTCTTCCTTGTTTCCCCATTCGTCATAGCTGACAAAATATCCATTTGGAGTAATAGCTTCAATAGTTGCATCATACCTGAATATTTAACTAATCAATAAAAGATAAGCAATAGGTAAAAGAAAAGTAGATAGAAAAATAACAAACTGGTAAATAACAATATCCTTGTTTTTGTTTCTTTGCATACCACTCTCCATCTTCACTCCAGACAGCCTGAACTTTCGTGCCTATGGGAAATTTATCTCCATGATCTGATGTTTTCCCTGATTCCTATGTAAGAAAATAGCATTTATGTGAGTGCCTAAAAGAATAAAGTGAGATCTCTTGAACCACCAAATAATACAACTCAACAGCCTGCTTGACCAAGATGCATTTTCAAATGCAACAAACAAAAGATAAAACAATTTATGTTGCCTATCAAATTTTACAAAATAATACAGTTACACCATGACAATAGCTGGAGATTTGGAAAATAAATATTCTTTCTTGAAATAACAATTTATGTTATTCATTACCTGTCCCAACCACTCAATCATATTATGCTAATGCCGTAATGATGTCCAAGAACTTCTTGCATCCAATACATACATAAGACATGCTTGGTTGTGTGACAAATTGTATACAAGAGATAATGTAAGTTGCCATGTCTCATAAAAGTACAACAAAATAGTAGAAATTTGCCAATTCAATTGAGAATCTTAAATTTATGGGAAAGCACAATTTGACTAACAGACATAAAGAACTACAAAAGTAAATCAAAGATCATTTTAATCACCTTTGATTGTGCAGGGAGTGCACCATCACTAGTCCCAATATCTGAACCAGGAATCTCATTTTGCTTTGCAGTTGCAAGCAGTTCCTCCGTCAGAGCAATCACCTGCAAAACCCCAAAACATCAGCACAAGTCTACATCTAAAACAAAATTCTATACATTCAATGAAAATAATAAAGGGTGAATTGTCATCAAAATTCGAACTTAGAATCTCAGGGTGAACATCGGAAATCAGGGGAATGAGAAGCAGGCTGACCATCACGATACATAGCACACCTGCAAAGGAATCAAGATGGAAGTGATGGGCATCGGTTGCCAAAGCTCTATATTTTCAGAAATACTTTTTCTCCCTATAGTTCACAATTTTTTCAGCTGTGAACTGTTTCTAATATATGAACTGTCCTCACCTTATAAACCCTGAAATAAAAATAAACCTCCGGCAGAGCCATTAGCAGTTAATTGATGTTGCTTGTTTGAGCAACATGTTGATTCCTTCAAAAAAGGGAAGGAAGAGAAATAATATTTTTTATCGCTTTATTGGAAAACTTGACATCTAAAAGTAACCTACTTACTAAAACTGATAATTTGATCACTTTATGGTGCTGGGTATTAGGTTCATTAACCGAATTATAACCACAACATATAAGCCGGAAGGAACAAACAAATTAAGGATAACGAAGAAATAAATGAAGGCAGAACGGCTATGATAATAATAATTTAAAAGAAAGAAAGAAAAAAAAAAGGAGAGCAAAGAATAAACATAAGCAATGATCACCTCAGCGAGCTCCTTCTCCATGTCCGCATATTCATGGTTTCCAGGATCATCACGCAGAAGCAATCTAACCTGATTTTCAACAAAAATCCGATAATTAGTCTTGTTAGATAGAATACCCTGAAAATATAGACCCCCCCCCCCCCTCTCATCTCACTTTCTTCCACTTTCTCGGCAAGCAAATGCAACAGTGGAAAACACATTATGTCTAACGATTCCGAAAATTTACTTCTTCTACTTTCGCATAAGGCAGTAAAAAAGCAAAACCCTAAACCCAAATTATTCAATCGAAAAACATATATAACAGTCAAATCATATACTCGGCTGATGTTGGAATAATGAAATTGCAACAAATTAAAGGGAATTGACAAGATTAGGTTGAAGGAGAGAATCGAAACCTGCTGAAGCTGTTCCTTATACGTAGAGAGATTTGAAGCGAGCTCTTCTATGCTAACCTCCTCTGCTCCTTCCATTGAATTCTTTTTGTGTTTTGGTTTAAAATTTTCCTAGTTATGGTGAATTTGTTCGTTCAATTTAGGGTTTCGATAATTTGGGGGTAAGACTTTTGGTCAAATACCGAAAGCGATATAACGAGTTTAATTTGGTCCTTCTGGGGAAAGAGGGCTGGAAAGGAAAGCTTCGTTATAAACGATGGATGTAGTTTCCTAATTTTACCCCTGCTTCCTCTCTTAATACCCGCTTATGTCCTACCTCCTAATATATAAATATATAAATAAATAATAAATAAAATAAATAATATACTCCATAAAACATTATACTAGTAATTTATATTTATATATAAAAAGAAAATAAAAACTTTTTTTCCCACTCGGTATCCAGAGCAAAGCTCTGACTAATCTGGATTCGACCTGGATCGCGTATCTGGGTTTGGTGGGTGAGTCTATCAACAAGGGCGTTTGCGTACGCAAAGACTCGAACTCAAGATCTGCTTAAACTGGAACAAGTCGCTTACCATTTGATCCGACCCATGTTGGTAAGAAAAAACAAACTTTAGTTCTTCTGTGTATCATCTCTTATTTTTGATGGGTTCAATAAAGAAATTACACTAAAGCTCACTGAAATTATAATAAAATTTGTTATAAATTAAGTTATTGTTTTTTAAAAGAAACAAGTGTTTACAAGTGTTGAATTTGATTAATACAGTTTGTTTCTTCCTTCCCTAAATATATTTGACCAATTTAATTTAATTTAATTTAATTTAGAGAAAAGGAGGGTATTTTTTGGGGGGGAATATATATATTACATTATAATAATGAAAATTGAAAAGAGAAAGTTGATGAGAGTGTTGAAGGAGAGAATAAAAGAGAGAGCATGAGCAATTGAGCATAGGTGTCATCCAAATCCAAATGGGAGTGGCAAAGCAATTTGTGTCACTCTTTTTCTCACTCGCTTTTTCGTTCTGTCTGTTTTTGGCCTTTTTCAACAACTGTGTGGCTCTTCCGACAATCCTCGCACAACGACACCCGCCCAACTTTTGTTTCCTCTGTTTAACTCATTGCGCCCTGTTTGGCTCCCCTCCCGTTTTTACTTTCTCACTTTAATTAGTAATAGTACTGTTAATTAATTTATTATTTATGCTTATCACATGCTATTATTTGTACTTAGAATTTAATTATTTTTCTTCATTTCTTAGGTAACCAAAACCTACGGTGCTTAGGATTGATCAATACGCTATTCTGGGAGATTCCAAATCTCAAATCTCTAATATATCCCCAATTTTGTCTCTTTTTTTTCTGCTTTTTTTTTTTCTACTTGAGTAATTTGAATTTTAGTCATTAAGGTTTGAACAAATATTTATGACTTATTAACTTTTTGACCTCTAAACTAAACCATTGCGTCAAAGTGTATTTTTCACTTGAGAATGTTCTCTGAATTTTCGAATCCAAAATAATTATCTTCCTATAGTTCCCAATTCCCATGTTTAATAGTATTACATTTTACTCTTGAAAGAAGCAAATTATCCAGAACTTGAGAAACTCGAGTACAACTTATCCTGATTTTAATTAAGGAGATAAAAAGTCCTTGATCCAAAATTTAAGGGAAAAAAAAAGCTAATAAGCTAAATATTCATATAGTATAATATAAAAATATATATTTATCATCATTTATATAATAATAATAATGTTGTTATTATTTTTTTGAAATTAATAATAATGTCATTATTAATTTATTATAGTAATAATGATATGATAAATTATACAATACACCGTCAGTGGAGTTTAGCAGACTATAAGACTACACAAGTGGGTCCTGAAGGGTGACATGTGTCTCCTAGGGACTAGATTGAAACATTTAAAACTCAATTAATTCAAAAAACGGACATGTGTCAACTCCACAACCCACTTATGGAGACCAAAATTTACACCGTCGGTGTATCAAATAATCACCATAATATATATATATATATATATATAATATGACAAATTATACAATACATCGTCAGTGGAGTTTAGCAGACTACACAAGCGGGTCATGAAGGGTGACACGTGTCCTCTGGGGACTAGATTGAAATATTTTAAAACTCAATTAATTCAAAAAAACGGACATGTGTCAACTCCACAACCCGCTTATGGAGTCCAAAATTTACACCGTCGGTGTATCAAATAATTACCCATAATAATATATATAATATTATAATATAATAATATACTCCCTATGTCCCATATTATAAGTCCCCTTCTATAAACTTTATTTGTCCCAAAATATAAGTCCCTTTCTAAATCTTAATGCAACTTTTACCTAAGTTATCTAAATTAGCCTTGTTAGTGATAGTAGAAATTTAGTTGGAATTTAATTTATTTATTGACTATGAGAAGTAAGTGGGAGGAGAGAGAAGAGGGATAAAATTGGAAAGAGAAGATAAAAGTTTATAGAAATTAGAGTTGTAACTACTTTTCTTAAACTTTGTGATACGGTTAAAATGGATTTATATTATGGAACAGAAGGAGTAATAACAGTAGTGAATAGTGATATCAATATGCCGTAAAGTTATTGACGTTATCTTTTTCCAAGTAGAGAAGTTCAGATTTTCGTCTACTTAATATGCTGAAAAGTCTTGCTTACAATACAAATCTTAGATCAGATAGTCTAGTCAATGAGGATTTTTCAAGATTGTAATAATTTGTAACATTCCAAGTTCTAACTTCTAAAGAACTTTGTCAGTTTTGACCCAAAAAAAAAAAAACACTACTAAAACATAGTCTTGCATTTATAAATTTTGGCCCAGAAAAAAAAGTTGTATCTAAACCATCTAAATTTTATCACGTCTATATTAATTTTAAAAAATTGTGTGATTATAATTGTGTCATAGAGTGATTTAGTGGTAACTTTTATAGGGCTTAGACTTCATCCAGTGTCCCATTAATATGTTTAGAGCCTTTAAACATACCAAACATTGCAAGTAGAGGCTTGGATTGAATGGAGTACTGGATTTTACATATGGTAATCCTTCCTTAAATGCACTCTTTCCATTTAGTACCTTTAGCTAATTAGCTTCGTTTCAATGAAGTTTTTCTCCCATTCTAAATTTCAAATTCAAACATATATATTTTTTCTTATTACATGTTATATTCTCATTGTTATAATTCTAATTTCATCTATTCAAAAACTAATATCACTATTTTAATCTCGTCAACTAAACCTTGATACTCTAAGTCTCTAACACTTATTATTAGAGACCAACACTTATTTTCTTATGTTATTGAGTCATAGTGTTGACTTGTAACGACATGGATGCATACCAAACTTCATTTCCCTAATGAATGGGATAATATACAGAACTCAACTTTTCAATTGAAGAACTAATATCTATATATATGACAAATAATAACAGTGATATATACCAAATAAAAATGGGATTATTATAACTGAATTTTTTTTTAAAAATAAAGGTATAAGTCTAACAGCTTCAAATAATAGCTTAGGCACTTGCTGAAATTTTTTGTCATAATTTATCAATTTTTTTATATAAAGATCACTGAAAAAAGAAGAAAAAAGTGAATAATAAAAATTAATAATAACAATAATATTATATTTTATTTCATATCAAAAATCTTTTTTTTTTTACATCAATCAATATTTTATAATCAAATTAGAGAGTAAAATTAAAAGAAAAGTAAAAAGAAGAAAAAGAAAAAAAGCTCCGGTCCTAAATGGAAATTGAAACAAGGCTGCGGGTCAAGGAAAAATAGAAAGAAGGGTAAACAAACAGCCCCTAACGAGAAAGCATGAGTGGCTCCGTCTCCGTTCGTTTATTTTTTTTATAAGTACAAAAATTTTTGTAGTTGGAAGTTGGAAGTTGTAGGCCAGCGGGAATTTTCCTATGCTCATTTCGTTAATACCAATGCCAAAATTCCTACGATAAAAACGCCCCTCTTTCTTTCCTTCCAAACAATCAAAATCAAAATCAAATCCATAATTCCTTGGCAGATTCTCTTTTTTTGCCGGTGAAAATGAAGCCATCCACCAGCTCCTCCGCCACCGCCCAAACCTTGACCTCCCAGGAGTCTCGCCTCCTCGTCCGTGAAACGCTGCGTATCAGCGCCAACTTGGCGACAAATGCGGGTGTAAGTAGCAGTAACAGTAGCAGTGCCGTCGGAGGAAGCATGATGGATGATGTAGCGGCGATCCCGTTGATGGATGAAAATCGGCGGAGGATGGGATTAGTGCGAGACGAATTTGTAGAATCAAGCTTCAAATTGATATGTTGCGAGGAAATGGATGGCCGGAGATGGAAGTACGTTGCGGAGAAAGATCCTTCTGGAAATCTAAAGAACAATTCCATTCGCGCTCTCAGTTTGCATTCCCCTCAGGCACCTATCGATGTCAGTTTCTTTTCTTTTATTTTCTTCTTCTTGTTGAATTTCCTTCTCTAATTTGACCTTTTTTGTTCATTTTTTTTCTTCAGCTCTATGGCTTTTCTGTTCATTAGTAAAGTGGAATTGCTGTTCTTATTACTATTATCATTTTAAATAGTAATTACCCGTTTTGC
>AWWV01007646.1:0-15931 GCA_001974805.1 Corchorus capsularis
TGGAATTGTATATTTTGATCCTTATTTGAGAAAATCTTAAAACGTTTAGTCCTTATTTGAGCATTTAGCCTTGGCAACATGGCTTATTTGACTTTTTTAAGAGTTCATGGGCTTATTTGGCCGAAATAATAGTTCAGGGGCTTATTTGACGGTTCGGTGTAAGTTCAGGGGTCTTTTTGCCCATTAAACCATTGATAAAGTATACTATTAATAATTCCTTAATTTAAAAAAAAGTTGGTAAAAAGCAGATTTTCTGAATTTGATCATCCTAGCTAGACATAAGGTTTCTTTCTTAATTAACAACCAAATCGTTTTCCAATCATTTTCTACGGGATGATTAATCAAAATTGATTGTGAAGAGAATGATATATACATATATTTGATTAAAATCTACCATAAATACTAAACTCGACAAACATATGTAAATGGAGCATTGTTTCGTGAGACTTTTTCCTTCTTTTTTTTAGGCAAGGTTGCAATTATATGGTGGAGAAATTTTGGTACGTTCATATTGTATTGAGCTAAATACAGAAAAAAGGGTCAAAGATTGAGGACTTGAGTAAGGCGGTGGAAAACATGAGCAAAAGGCAATGAAGAAATTCTTAGCTCATTCTCATGTCATTTGCACGTATATATATAATCATTGCTCTTACCAATCAAACAAGCCAGCACAAAAAGTACTACTACTAATAGTTCACTACTTATTGCTTGAATTTTACTCCAAAAAGCTTTTGCTTCATTAACTTCTTTTACGTGGTATTGTCATTTTTCTTTCATATATATTTTAATTTTTTTTATCATTTAATTTCAATAAAATGATCTGCTATATATATTGTATTATTTTTTCCATTACTAAGTGCAAAGTTCTATGAGAAAGATTTTTTTTTAAACCAATAATATCTCACTTTTTAAAAACTTAAAATTATATATTCCTAAGTATAAACAATTAAAATCCTTTAATAGATAGACCTAGCCGCTCCTCTCTCCCCTTCTCCCTCTCTCTAGTTCTTTTAGTTCTCGTTGGTGTATCGACTACTCCTTATTCTCTTTGGTTGTCACATCAAGGAGGAGGAGGAGGATTTCGTTTTTGTTTTCAATAAGGGATTCAGATCTACAGGTCTGTCCAGTTTTTATTTGAATTTGTTTTGAGTCGGTTTGAGTCAGTTTGTTTTTTCGAGTCAGTTTCGAGTCTAGTTTCAGTTCTTTTTTAATCTGCGTTATCCAGTCTGAATTTTATGATAGTTTCGAGTCTATGAATGATCAAATTTCTATTCTCTTGTTTTTAAGGTAGATAATTTCAAACAATCATTTGTCAATAGTAAGATGTTTAATTAATTTATGTATATATAATGCTCTTAAATTTATTTGCTAAGAAGTAAGTATTGAAAAAAAAAAATATCAGCCGGCTCACCGACTTGTTCAACATATTTTGCTTGTACAACGTTATTGTAAATGTGCCTTTTACTTTGATTGAATTCATTATTCTTATTATTATTGCTTGTAAACAAAAGATAACATCATTAGTAGCAAAAAACAAAAGATAACATCAAATCAGGCAAAATTCAAAATTTCTAGAGGGAATCAAAAGTCTAATGCAATATAGTAAATCCTTTTACAATAAACAAGGAAAAAACTTGTCATTTTCACATATCACCCAACTATAATTACTTAGTTAAAAATGGTGGGACTTATTGAAACTTCATGCCTAATCATTAAAATAAAATTTAAAGAAAAAGAAAATCAAGATTTGCTATTGTACATATTGGATTGGCCAATTGATAAAATTGACTCTTTATTTTGCTATTTTTTCCCCCTTTCTTTTTCGAGTTTTCTCCAAAGGGCACATAATGAGTGGCCAATTGGATTGCATGCCTTATGAAAGGGAGCCAAAAGGCCCACAGCCAAGTTTCTCTCGAAACCCTTTGAAGAGAGGCAAAACTCAAAATGTCCCAATCCTAAATTGACTTCAATTTGCAGCATTTTTCTTTTATGAGTTCCGGCCTCCATCTGTCTCTTGCTTTTGACAATTCAGTTTTCCTTCCTCAACAACAACCATTTTTTTTTTGGTTCCAGCTGGATCGACTTGATGTAATAACTGCTACCATCTAGTATCAAATGAATGAACTGTTCTATACTTGCCGTACAAAAAATTAAGAAACATATGTTTGATAACATTAACACCCTTCATATAAAGTTGAAAGTGCCCATTTATTTGCATTTACTCTTTCTTTGTTGTAAAGTTGTGTAGATATTGATGATGAGAAGCTAACTTATTTATAAGGTTCATCAAGATGGGGCAGCCAAAAAAAAAAGTTCAAAAATTGCAACTTGACCTTCCTGACGTGTCATTAGAAAACTTACTATAATTTCTAAAACTCTATTAAATATATAATAGCCTAAAATCAAGGAATTTACCCTGCAAACTCTCCATATTTGTAATTATATGCTAAACCTAGATTTAATTTCTTATCTTAATTATTAAGGGGGGCTAAACCTGGATTTAATTTATTTACTTAATTATTAGGAGGGTCAAAAAGAATTATCCGTAGTGTTAATTGTTTAATATATGAGTTCACAAGAGTTAGACCCTTTGTTGTGGAAGTATGGAGTAATAAATAATTGCATTGATGATAGTTTGGAGAAGTAGTAGAAAGTTAGAAATCAACATTTATACCTTCTTGTATGAGTTGTATCTTCCACTTTGAGTAAATTAAAATCAATCACCTTAGCATATATATATATTATTTATATATATATCTTCATAATAAAGATATACATGCAATTTCCCTAATTCCCTTTATCTAATGTAGTATGAAACAAGATAATATAAACTAACATTGTACATAATTAATCTCATATATTGAAACAATGAGAAGAAAAAATGATTCTAAAGGGTAAAAGCCCTTTCTTATCAAGTTATGATCAATGTAACAAAAGCTTCTCTGGATGATGTTAACCAACCAATTAATCATTTAATCACATTGTCAAAACCTCAAGTCACCATCCAAACAAACTTAAGTATATTTTAATAATAATATTGTAAAAAATTTAAACTTACTTCTAACCCCTCCAATGCCCCAAAGTGCTTCAACCTCAAGTAACCAAAAGAACCTGGTATCATTTTTATTTATTTATTTATTTAAATGTGGGTCAATTAAGTCATCAAGTCGATTGAATCAATTCAATAGATTTTACTAAATTGTGGTATGATTTTTTTTTTTTTTTTTGAGTTGGACGGTTATTAAAAATTATAAAAGGACATAAAAACCAGACTTGCAAGGCAAGCCAAATCCTGAAAAAAACTTCCTTTGCTTTTTGTTTACGATTTCCTGAGTCACCCATTCTTACACAGTCTCAGGCTCTCAGCTATCACTACTGCCATGGCTTGTTCTGAAGTGGAAATATAAGCCATTTGATTGAGATCAGACGGTGAGATAAGCAATCACTTGTTGTCTGAAATTGTAATTGCCTTATCAAGCATAATAACCCTTCCGTCATCATAGGAGGAATCTTTTTCAAAGAAGATAAGAATATACCAATGGGTTTCCATAAAATAATGACATCTTTTTGTAGTCAAATGGTCAACATAATCTTTTTCTGGACTATAATAGTAATTTTATTTTTTAATCATAATGTGCATCAATCAAGATTACTATATATAAATAAAAAAAGATTACTATATAAATGCCCATGTGCTTCATTTGAGATTATTACCCAAAATAAAAAAGATTGTTATTTTGATTCGGAAATTATTATGGTATATTAATCAAAATGGCCTCACCTTTCTACATTAAAAAAAAAAACATCAACCTCAATTCAAAAAACGAGAGGAAAAAAGAATAAACACGTTTGATAGTGCCCATAAATGTGCAAGTGATTGAAACGGACCTAATTCTACTTGAAAAATAAATTGATGTTACAATCTTTTGCTTTCTATTTAAGAAAAAACTGAACCAAATAAAATCCACGTGTTCTGCAATTTCTTTCTCAATTGTCATACCTTAAAACATGATTTTCGGGGAACTATTATTTTGAAAGTGAAATTTTATTTTTTTGATACTTTAATTACAAATTTTTTTTTTAAGTAAAGCCAAGGGGACCAAAATTGAGCCATAACCCATGCCTAAGAATGATGTGCAAAGCATGGCGGGAGTGAGCCATATAGTACTGGAGCATCACATCACATGCATGAGGTTTGACCAAATTAAAGATTTTCTTCATATAGTAACCTAATTTGACGGCCAAGATCTTTTGATTGAGAAAATTTAGGATTCTTTGACTAAGAAACGTGGAATAACATGCATTGTCCCAAAATGAGTAAAAAAAATCCCTTCAAAATTCAAACATAAGATTTGGGGCAAGGAATTAAATAAAATAACCATGATTTGTTTCACAGGTATCCAGATTTTGTACTTGTTAAAATTAATTTAATCGACCATGTTTAATCACGTTAGAGCAAAACATGCTTCGAGTGTCTCACGGAGAGATCTGCGGCGCCGCTGTATCGTATCCTAACCCACGTCCCAATTAACTCCCCCCTACCACAAGTGTGAATAGGGTTTCGAATTTGCCGCCAAAAAAGAGCCCGTAACGGTCAAAAAGCCAAGGCCGTCCCCGACCACCCAAAAAAGGAAAAGCCCCCCATTGCCTTGAAAAATCAAAATTATTTTATTTTTTAAAATTTAAAAGAAAAGGTAAATTAGGAAGGGTCCCATCTACCGATGCGCTGAGCTGTCGTCCACGTGTCACTTCACTCTCGCCTCGTACTTGACCCCTCGTTGCTGCAAAAAGCCACCAACTGTAGCCAATTTATCCCTCGCCTTCTAAATCCTACGTACTTTTCCACGTCAGGCCACGTGGGCCCCTTTTACTTCTTTTTCTTTCCCCTATTCGTTCATAAAATAAAATCGATTTTCTGCTTTTATCGATGTGGATATCTCCGCGACGACGTGGCCCCCACTGCCGTCCTCGGTTTGGCGGGAATTATACCGGTTTCCCGCCATACCCGAACCCGAAGCTGGTTCCCTTGAGCTTTTGCCTTTCTGAGGGGGTAGATTTTTAATTTCAATTTTAACCGCCAACAACTGTCGCTTTTAACTAACGCGTCGTTTAGGACATTAACAGCTGTCGTTTTGGATAGTGCAAGGCACGTTTTGGGTGTAGAGGGTGGATAGTACGTATATAAGTATTCATCAAAGTATTCAATACTCTGATTGCCACGTGGCGTATTAGTGAGCCGAACGTGGTTGAAAAAGTTGAAACAACGTGCGGCTACGGCGTTCAACCTTCAATTTTGGAGTAGTTAGATTAGATTTAAAAATAACGGTATCCCCCTCTTTATTGTTTTTGTATGGTTAACGCCTTCACTGTAGAGACGGCCACGTCGGAAGCGGTGTTGGTAGACACGGTCTAGCTAAACCGGAGAACGTGTTTTCTGACAGCCCTGCACGTGATTTGCAGACAGTGGGCCCTATTTATGGGTTGGGGTGTTTGTTATGACAGCATGTCGTAGGACATCACTTGTATGCTCGACACGTGTCAGTTTTAAAATTTCAAAAGAGTTTTTTTTTTTTAAGCAAAATTCAAAGTAAGTAAGTAACCCCTCAGTTTAAGGAGCAAGACATAATAAATCCGAAAGCGTGCCTCCACGACCACGTCTAAACTCATGCGCGCAGTTTTTGTGCCTTCCCGACCAATTAAATGCGACCACGTGAGATTTGCCGCTACTTTTTCCTGAATGGACTAATTTACCCTTCCTTGTTCGAGATTTGAGACCGTACAACGGAATGTGAATATGCTTAATGCTTACGCTCGCCTAATACAATTTGATCCAACGTTTGAGGTCCGAATCTTCAATTTCACAGCTTCTCTTTTGTTAAAGTACGATCGATCCAAATAATTCTTTTTAAAGAATCAGAATAATTGAAAAGACGGATGCACCCTTCTATAGTTAACAAAAAAGGAAAAATTAGAGGGTAAAAGGGGGAATCTAGTGAAATTATAAGCCAAAGTAAAGATCAAAGATTACATTACACCGAGAAGAACAAGAAAACCGGCTCAAAAAAGTGACAAAGAAAAAGCCCATGCGAGCGGGATTTTGTCACGTGCGGACGTCATAATTCCGGTCGGCAAATTAAAACTTAAAATCAAGGCAAGAAGGTGTCCCACTTTCCCGACGTGGATAGATCCATCACCGTTTGATCAAGGTGATGTCTCATCTAAAATTCCTTTTATTGCCAAATCTAGAGTCGAAAGCACGCAAAACGACAGTGGCCTCAGTACAGGTCGCATCCGAGCTGGACTTTTGATCTACCACGATTGGGGGATCAAGAGACACGTGGCGTTATTTAAGTTGACTAGCGAGAGTGTAGAATGTATTGGATTGGATGGTAAAGAGAAATAGGTCAGCGAGGGCAGGACTAATCGGGCAGGCGTTACTCATGCCATGTGACCCTCCCTTTTTTTTTTAACTCCTATAGTATACTTCTTTGCGTATAATAGAGGCGTGGTTTCGATATTATAAAAAAGTATGATAAAATTTTCACCCAAAAAAAAAATTAAAAAATAGGGAAAAGAAAAGTTTATTAATTAATGCAAAATATATAAAGGGAAGCATAGAAGAGGGGAGGGTTAAGAACTAGGGGTGCTTTGCGCTTTGTAACTCTCTTCTTTTATTTCTAGAGAAAACCAAAAACGGAACAAGAGAAAAACAAAGAGGAATTTCCGCAAAGGGAAGAAGGAAAAAGTTTGTTGTAGGGTTGCTAATTAGCGATTTAGTCGAAGGTATACGAGGTGGAAGAGTTCTTACACTATCTGGCATTTGGCCTTGTTTGATTCAGCCAGCCAGGAACGTCGTTGGTTTCCTTGTCTTTCAAGACATAAAAAGGGTTCTTTTTTCAAGTTGTTTCTTTAGTGAAGTTTCAGTCTTTTTTATATTGGGTTCTTCAAGAGAAGAAGAAAGAGAAGAGAAGAATGGAGTGGCATGCTTGTCTTGATGAATATGAGAAGCTTGTTATAAGGATGAGCACTCCAAGGTTTGTAGTCTCGTTTTTTTTTTCTCTTCAAATCAAACCAAAACATCAAAACCTTTTGTTTTGAGTTTGTGATTTGGTCCCAAAAATAGAAAATGAAACCAAGAAACTTGTGTTCTTTCCCCTGTTCTTGAGCTTCCTGGGATTTTGGTTTTAAACCTCTTTTCTGGGTTTTTGATTTTGCCTTTTTTTGTTTCAAAGCCAACAAGTTCTTTAATCATATGTTTCTTCTCAGTTCTGGTTCAGTCTCTGCATTGTTCTGGTTTTTAGGCTTCTCTTTCCTTTAAATTTGGAACAGTATCTCTCCAAACTTGGGGAAATCAGTTAACAGACTTCAATTTCTTACCCTCAAACCAATATTCACTAATTTTTTACAATTATTACCAGCTAATTTTCCGGAAGTTCTGGAAATTTTCCGTAAGACTTTTTCAAAGACAAAGATCTCTTTCATTAAAATTTTCTTCCTTCCACACTTTGAAATTTGAAAATTGAAATTCTTACTGAAAAAGTTAATTCCCCTGGCTTGACCTTTCTTGCCTTTTCTTGTTTTTACAGGGTCGTGATCGACAATGCCGTTTGCCCCACTGCGACTCTTGTCAAGGTTAGCTTCCACGAAACCTTTCAAATATAAACGCACCGAACAAATTTATTTTTTGCCCAAAATTTTGACTTATGGGTCTACTTTTTCTTTTTGATTTTTCAAAGTTTCTGACTCATTCTTTCCTCTTGTTTTGATTTCTCAGGTTGATAGTGCTCGTCGACATGGAATTTTGTTAGACGCTGTCCAAGTTTTAACAGATCTGAATCTTTCAATTAAGAAAGCTTACATTTCATCAGATGGCCAGTGGTTCATGGATGGTAAGCCAATTAAAAAAATGATTTTTTGAATTAAAGTTTGTTCCTTTAGCATGTTACTATTTCTGGGTATGGCTTGAAATTGCAGTTACTGAACTTATTCCTTTTGGGTTTTGCAGTTTTCCATGTGACTGACTTAAACGGAAACAAGTTAACTGATGAGAGCGTTATTAGCTACATTGAGCAGGTAGTTATTAGTATTTCATTAAATTTTATCTTGTTATTAGTGCCCTTTAAGCTAGTTTAATTTGCCATTAATCTGATTTTAATTTTGTCTGCGTTACAGTCCCTTGAGACCACTCATCCTTATAGAAGCCATGGGTTTGACGGTTTAACCGCACTGGAATTAACTGGAACAGATAGAGTTGGTATTTTATCAGAGGTATTTGCAGTTTTAGCTGACCTGCAGTGCAGTGTGGTTGATGCTAAAGTATGGACTCACAATGGTCGAATCGCGTCTTTAATTTATGTTAAAGACTGCAATTCAGGGTCCCCAATTGAGGACTCACAGCAAATAGACAGAATCGAAGCACGTTTAAGGAATGTTTTGAAAGGAGACAATGATATTCGCAGCGCGAAAACCTCAGTTTCCATGGCCGTAACACACACTGAGAGAAGGTTACATCAAATGATGTTTGCTGATCGTGACTATGAAAGAAAGCCTATTTTGCAACGTAGCACGGATTCTCCTGTGGTCACGGTGCAGAATTGGGCAGAAAGGGGTTATTCAGTTGTGAATGTTCAGTGCAAGGATAGAACCAAGCTTTTGTTTGATGTTGTTTGCACATTGACAGATATGCAATATGTTGTGTTTCATGCAACTATCCATACATCCGGGGATAAAGCATATCTGGTACTTAATTGTTTCATTAGTATTGTTTAACTTCTTTAAGATAATGGTTACTTGACTTCAAATTATTGACTTTTATGTGTTTAATGTTTATTTCAGGAATTCTATATTAGGCATGCAGATGGAACCCCAATTAGTTCAGAACCTGAAAGACATCGTGTAATTCAATGCTTACAAGCTGCAGTTGAAAGACGAGCATCTGAGGTATGTTTCGATTCCAAGTCATTTCTCCATTTGACAGTTGAATCTTTAAGCTATAATTATAATGTTCTTATCAAATATTCCAAACACTGATGCATTAGTTTTGTAATTTCAGGGTGTAAGGCTTGAGTTATGCACTGATGATAGGCAGGGTCTATTAGCCGACGTGACACGGACGTTTAGGGAAAATGGTCTTAATGTGACAAGAGCCGAGATATCAACAACAAGGGACATGGCTCTAAACGTTTTTTATGTAACAGATGCCATTGGGAACCCAGCAGATCCCAAAATCATTGAAGCAGTAAGACAGAAGATTGGTTTAGGGAACTTGAAAGTAAAGGAATTGCCATTGATATATCATCAAAAGGCAGAAAGGGAAGAGCAAGCAGTAGGGGTTGGTGGGGCAGTGTTGTTATCACTTGGGAGCCTAGTGAGAAGGAATCTCTACAATTTGGGGTTGATTAAATCCTATTCTTGAAGTGGGAAACTCCAATGTCTAGGGCAATCAATTTGGTGAGAGAGATTTGTTCACTGCTCTTTGAGTTGGCATATTCTTTGCTTCAGGTTTGGGCTTTGGCTTGGCCTAGGTGTACATATGAAAAAGGTGGAATTTGGTGATAGTTGTTGTTATAGTTGGGGTTTTGGTTGGTTGAATAGACAGAAATCAAATAGAGAAAGATTGGGAGGAGGCAGCTCCACCAATTTTTTAATTAATTAACCCCCAAATGCTTTGTTTAGGGGGAAGATTTGAATGAGAAAGGAGGGGAAAAACAGAAGAAAAAAGTTAAAAAGAAAATGATATTGGTGGGGTATTGTGAAATGTGAATTGTGCTATAGATTTGTTGCTGGCAGAAGAGAAAAGAAGATTAGGTAGAAGGAAAATTATGGTTTATTATACACAACATTTGTACATAACGACTTCTTTTAAGTGTTAATTAATTATAATTATAATGGTTGACTTGATTTTTTTTTATATTCTTTGGCTACTGTTTTCTGCCTGGGTCCATTTGTTTCAAGGAAGAAGAATCTCATGTTTTCTTGATTAATTATGGAGACATAATAAACGTCCTACTCTTCTAGATCATTAAAAAGAATCCCTTGCCCAAAGGGTAATCCATTTAGATGCTTCTTCTTTTAATCAACACATTTATATATATGGTACTATTATATAAGCAAGTTGGAACCAATCAAGGAAAAAGCAACAAAATTGAAAAATGGTTGATTATTATCACATAAGGAGAAAAAATTACTTAATGCAGTACTCATTTAAAAAAAAAGACAAATTATACAATACACCGTCGGTGAAGTTTAACAGACTACACAAGCGTGTCTTGAAGGGTGACATGTGTCCTCTAAGGACTATATTGAAATATTTAAAACTTAATTAATTCAATAAATGGACATGTGTCAACTCCACAACCCGCTTGTGGAGTCCAAAATTTACACCGCCGGTGTATCAAATAATTACAAAAAAAATTAAAACCCATTTATAATTTCTTTACCTTATTTCTTAAACTTATACTATTTGGTTGCTAGGATTTTACTTTCTATACAAACAAACATTTAGTACAAAATTAACTTAGGTATAGCATAGGAAGAAGTATATATGGTTCTACTTTTTTCATTTTTGGCCTATACTATAATGCAATCCAACCAACTACTTTAAGGCCAAGTCAAGTGGCCTAAAATTCCAAATTGAATTTTAGCCAGCGGCTCGAAAGGGTTGGGAAGGTTAGGTGATTAGAAGAATCTAGTTAGCCTAACTTTTTAGATGCGGTAGAGTTATTACTACAAAACATAAAGTCTTTGTAACAATTAATAACTGCATAGACTAGCGGATATAGGAAATAATTTATGGTGGATTGATCATAACGGTTTCCACCCGCTGCCGCCCTCTGGCTCTTACCCTCGGAAAGTCGGTTAGATTTTTTTTTATATATATTTTCCTACTAAAAGAACTTATAGTTTCCCGCGGCAACGTTCATATAATAAATTTACCGTCAATACTTAATTTTAATCTCCATTTTTTCTATTCATTTCATCCCCCATCCCAATATGTTTGCCATTTCACTTGTATCATATTCATACCTATTAAGAAAATCAATTTTTTAGTAGAATTTTATAAAGTTTTTATAATTTCTACCCATATAACACTTTATCTATTCCATTTTAAAGTCATCTTAGTAATTGATGTGTATCTGAGAAAAGATTTGAAGACTAATTTTAATCAGAAAAATTAGGAGAAGTTTTAAGTAAAAAAATGAACCTTTTGTTTTGGCCAAAGTACAAAATTGAACTGAAAAATCTGATTTTAATTATAGAGTTAGCGGGCAGGGCAGCCATCGGTTAAGTAGATTAGCGGTCCAATATCACACTAAAACTTGTGAAAAATCCAAACCCACTCGAATTTATAACTGAACTCAACAATAATTGGTCCAAAAATTGGTGCCTATGGCTGCTTACCTATATAGCCTCTTGGCTCTTGCTTGCCACCCCATTTGCAATTTAAGAAAAATAAATGGAGTGATTAAAAAACTTGGCATAGAAAGTAGCAGTCAAAGAAGGCTTTAAAAAAACACAAATGGAAAGACGGCTAGTTGTCTTTACCATGTTTTTATCTGTCCAAGGAAAACACCACCATTCCCGACACTCAGTCGATCCTCAAAGTGGAAAGCTTTCTTGTTTCTAGTTCCTCTTTTATCTCTTTGTTTTTTGTTTTTGTTTTTGTTTTTTTTTCCTTTTTATATTTAACATTCCGATAAATTCTCCCTCTTCGTAAAGTTTGGCAAAATTTACCAGTTACTATTAAGACATATGCAATGCAAGTGGGAGGAAAAACTGGAAAAGAAAATTACCAGCAGCTGAAACAGCTGTAAGGAATCTGGATGTTGAACAATTTCAAAACGAAATCAAATATTTTGTCATTGACCCATTAATGCACGGGGTGTGAATTGTCGCTCTCTCCCTTTCTCATTACACAAGTTTTTCTATTCCTTTTTGTTGTCAAAAGAGACAATTTCATTCTTCGTCGACTCTCCCAACTCCCAACTCCAAACCAAAGTCTTTGGTTCAGATTTGTTGTGGTCCACAATGGGAATTTTAAGAAAGAAAAAAATAAAGTTTTGTTAATTTTTAAGAGGTTGATCGTGAAAGTTGGTGGTGAACAACTAAGGCATTTTGACCTTTTAGCAAAAAACATGTTCTTTAATCTTTATAGCACATAGAAATTTGGGTGTTTAACAGTTAATTTAACCGCGTGAGCTTTGGGGATTACAATTTCTTTGAACTTAGACCTTCAAATATTCACTTCCCTTTGGCTCACATGCCGGTAAGTGCGCCGGTTAAAATTGTAGCGCTTAGCTGGCTCCTTTTTGGCTCTTGGGGAAGAAAGAAAATTTACTGACATTGTTGGAGATTACTCACATGCCTAAGGGTGCTGCACTTGCTGACTCCTCCTTCGACCTTTCTTTACTTTTTTTTTTTACTTGTTATTGGCTCTGCTTTTTATAGACTTGTTTTTGCTGATGGGTCTCTTTTTCAATTTCTGTGGCTTGCCTCTCGCTCGTTGTTTGATGGAAATTTGCACATGAAATGAGGATCATTCTTTTGGTGTTTTTGGGCTCAAAAAGTAGGGTTAGTCAACAACTCAAAATAGTAATCTTAGACTGATCATTAGCTAGCCATCACATTAGGGAGTGATTTGAAATTTTAGTGGACTCCTTTTTGGCTAGCTAAATGAAATGAAGATGAATGAATTTAAGTGAGATTTGATGTATACAAATGTGTTAGCATGCGTTTGTACTGCAAACATTTTGTTTTTAAATGGAAATGTATTTAGACGTGAGAAGCCTGCTAAATCTGAATTTTAAAAATAGACATGTTAAAACTCTTAAACACATAGGAGAGAAGACTAAATTTAATAGTTTTATCGATCATCATCATAAGTTGATTGGGGTCTTTATTTAATATGTTAAGTGTTGAAAATTATATATAGTATATATCAGGACTAATTGCTCAAATTGGTCTCCAACGTTTGTGAAAATATTCAGATAAGGTTCTAATCTTCTAATTTGGTTAATTAAGTCCCTAATGTTGCAAATTTGCCCCTTGCTCTGATGGTACGTGTCTTTAGACTTAAAGGGCGAGGGTTCGAGGACTGGTGCACCTTAAACAAACAAAAAATGTTACAACTTTGGCTCAAATCAGTCCCTAAAGTCAATTTAAGTCCTTAACGTTCTGGGGTTTATTAGGTTGTCATTTTGACATCATGAACCGATTTGAGCCGATTTTGCAAGTTTAAAGACTTAATTAACCAAATTAAAAGGTTAGACCCTTATTTGAGTATTTTTGCAAATATTAGGAACCAATTTGAACATTTAACTATATATTAGGCAGAGCTTCCAATTTAGTAGATTAACGAAGAAAAATTGTTTGATGCCTTCTACCTAAATTAGAAGTTTTACATTCTTAATTAATTGTTCTTTCTGCCAATATACTTACAGTTTGATAATGCAATGAATATGGTTTTCCAGTACAAAAATTAATACTACAAATAGATTGTTGTTGGCCAGCTAGCATCAATTCTTCCATGGCTGCTGTTCCCTTCAATTATGGAAATTCTAATAACACTGCTCATGCATTAGCATCTTTACAATTCTTAACACCTTTGCATGTGACAATTACTTGTTATTTATAAATACTACTAACAATTCAGATTTGATCAGAAAATTAATATTCCCCACACATGTGAGATTCCAATGGTTTCATTCTCAAAAAGGATGACTTTGTCTAAAGTAGCAATTAGATTTATGGATACTAAATACAACATAATTGAGTTAAATAGTGTATCGCCAATATTGTATGAAACTTTTATGCTAGATTGAGGGTTTTTTTTTTTTTTTTAGAAAAGAAATTTTATTCTCTTTTTCTAGCTGAAATTTAGCATAGAACCATCCTCCAGTTTCATATTCTGCGCAGTCCATTTTTATTTTAGATAAAGAACGCCATAATTCAATCTTTAATCAACATATATATTATATTATAAATAATGCTTCTAGAAGTAGAACTATTTGTATTTTTAAGTCAATCAAAAAGAAAAAGGAAAGGAAAGAATTAATTCCCAAACCCATTAGATTCAAAAGTAGTACGTACGGAATTACTATTATTACCACTAATCAAAGTATCATTAAGTTGGGAATATTAAAATTTCGGAATCATATCATAGAATTAGTAACTCTGTTGCTCTAGATATGATAGAAAAAAAAAGGGATGATTATTATTAATTAATGTATACTATACTTTTAACATCACGCTGTCTAATCTATGCATAATATATAAGTTAATGGAATGGGTAAGAATTTGCACATAGTAGCTGGGTAGGAGGGGAGATCGATGGTAAGTTAGATTTAGTTTCATATCTTTTCAATAATGACATTTCATTTTCTATTCATTTTTCATGTTTTTATTAAAATTTATTAAATAAATGAAAATAGTAAAAATCTCAATCAAACAGCATCTTAACAAATCATATTGAAGCATATATATCATCAAATATATAGCAGCTGCCTCTGTCGGGATACTCACCCATCATAACTAGGTGCGCGACGCGGGTCGGATCTGGATTAGTCAGGGTCAAGTCTTGGATACCGGATGGGATACCAAAAAAAAAAATCATCAAATATATAGATGTAACAGCATTAAAAAACTTCATTTCAATATTGTCTTAAAGTTTACTACTGATTATTAAAGAGATTTCCTGTAATTAGTTGGATGGAACCTGTCAAAATTTGTTGTGTGCCGACTGATTCATGATGCATCAGTAGCTCAATGCAAGCGCATGGTACAATTGCATATTTAAGAATATTGCCGAACCCTCCCTAATTCCTACCAGAATTTGTTCCAAAATCATATTGTGATTTAAAAGGATCCACCCTAATCAAAACCAACTATCTATCCGAGCATTTATCTCAAATATTGGTTGGCTGTACTCCTATATATAACTGGAGGTTTAAAAGAAAGAAAGTAGGTTAATTATGTTGCATGAATTTCCCCTTTCATTGCACAACTTGGAAGGTTTTTGGTGTTTTCAAGCTATAGCTTTATGCCTATCTAATATTCCCCATATGTCCAAAGTCATCACTAAAAGCTTACACCTCAAAGTTTAGCTAAATATTGATCATCTCCCCTATGTTCATTTATGCCCTGCACATGGGGATTCATCAAACTGCTTTTAATCATGTTCAGCAGCATATCTTTTTTAATACAGAGTTGATATTCATGTATACCTTTTTTACCTTTCTTTTTAACCCTTCAAAGAGTCAACCAAAATATATTGTGCTATAACTATAATTAATTTTCCTTGATATGTATTGCATTAATATATCCTATAAGTTCTATTAAAGGATATAGTGTGTCACAAGTACCTAACAATATATAAATTTGAAATGATATCCGTAACTCTTTATGGACATATTGGACACAAGAGCTAGAAAATGAAGTGTGACCTATTTATGTATTATTAATGTGGCAAACAGAAAATGTACTGACAATATTTTTTTATAAAAGTATTTGCAAACTAAAAGTCTTTTATGTTGTCGGTATACAGATTTGTATTGTTATTATCTTCATCATTTATTACAAGGACAGAGGATCCCGCTAAACACTCCCTTTTTCTCTATCGAGTTGGTGTTTGCTACTGTCTTACTTTGAACAAAATTTTGCAGTCATTACCTACCTATATAGAAGACAGGAAAAAATCCAAAAGAGCCAAAAACAAACCTAATTTCCTTTGTTAATGCAATTTCTATGTTGTTTTCTTTGATCATTTCTTTTCTTTAATCTTCTATCATTGGGTATATTTATATTTAAATTAAGATATTTTTGTGTTAGTGGGGTGTTTTTAGATATTTAAAAAGTGTCAAAAACAAAGCAATAGCTTTGTAAAGAGACTTGTTTGGATATGATCATCCCTTTTCTTTTGTAAATAAGATTCTTT
>AWWV01007648.1:0-23002 GCA_001974805.1 Corchorus capsularis
ATAGCATATACGGCTGGAGAAATGCTTCTCTTTTCATTCTGATCCAATTGGGGATGAAGATCAGGTCGGATGCCCATCTCAACTAAGTCAAGACGACTATTTAGATCATCTTTTGATTTCCCATCCATGTCAAGAATGGTGCCGAGGATGTTATCACACACGTTCTTCTCAATATGCATCACATCAAGGTTGTGACGCAGTAGATTGTGTTCCCAATAAATCAAATCAAAGAAAATGCTCCTCTTTTTCCACAAAGATGCCTCATTTGAGCCAACACCATCATCACCACCTCCGGTTTGAGTAGAAACGCCACCATCTTCGATATTTCTTCTTCTTTTTGCAGCTTTCTTCTTTTTCCCCTTGCCATACGAGAATTCACAACCATTCAACATCTCCAAGATGTCGGATCCAGAGGTAATCAAAGGTGCTTCCCGTAATTCCACCGTGTTGTCAAAAGCACGCTTCTGCGATCTAAAGGGATGGCCTGCCTCCAACCACCTCCGATGTCCCAAATAAGAAAACTTCTTACCATGCTTCAACCAATTGGAACATGTTTCGCCCGCACAACAGGGACAAGCAAAACGACCTTTAGTACTCCATCCGGATAAATTAGCATAAGCAGGGAAGTCATTCACGGTCCACAATAGTGCAGCACGGAGGTGAAAATTCTGTTTTCGTGCTGCATCGTAAGTAAGGACTCCATCCCATAATTGCTTCAACTCTTCAATGAGAGGTTGTAAATACACATCAATGTCATCCCCTGGAGCTTTCTCCCCTGGAATTATCATAGACAAGATGAAAGAAGATTGCTTCGTACTGATCCAAGGTGCTTGATTGTAAGGAATTAAGACGACTGGCCATGTACTGTAAGTACTACTCATTGTCTTAAACGGATTAAACCCATAGGATGCAAGTCCAAGGCGAACATTTCTAGGTTCCGAAGCAAAATCTGGATACCTAGAATCAAAATCCTTCCATGCTAACGAATCTGCTGGATGCCTCAAATTTCCATCATTGGAACGCCCATCGGTATGCCATGTCATAGACTCCGAAGTCTTAGAGGACATGAAAAGCCTCTGCAGCCTTGGGATTAATGGAAAATACCGCAATACCTTTGCAGGGCTCAATTTCCCCCGCTTCGCAACAACATCCTCCCTATTCAAAGATTCACAAGAGTTGGGTTGTAACCACCGGGAACTTCCACAGACATGGCAAGACTCTTGATTTGCTCTATCTCCCCAATACAACATACAATCTTGGGGACAACTATGAATTTTTTTATACGAAAACCCCAAATCACCAATGATCTTTTTTAACTCATAAAGAGAAGAAGGAATTGTTGCAAAGGGAAATACATCTCGCAACAACTCTAAAACCAAATTTAAATCTTTTCCCGTCATACCAGACAAGCATTTCAAGTGCAAGAGCTTTATTGAAAAGGACAACTTTGAAACTTGGGAATCCGGGTAAAGTGGCTCATTCATGCTTTCAAGTAACTTATAAAAGTTTGTAGCCTCTATAGTAGGTTCTTCGTCCCTTGTATCTTCGTTTAAATCACCTACATTTGCATCACTTCCAACTTGATCAGATTCATGGTAAGATTGTCGGTCATGCATGTTCAAAGCATCACGCAACAATCCCCTCACGTCATCTCGTAAGATGTCACCTCCTAAACTTGAACTAGCCGTGGGAGAAGTGGCCGGCATACTTGAATTTCTAGTAGGCAAATCCTCACCATGGCAAACGAACTCCTTATAACCTCTTACAAAGCCATCAACAATTAAATGTTCTCGGACAATGTCTCTTTGATGCCAATTCCTTTTTTTACACTTAGCACATGGGCACACTATTTCGAGACCTCGACTTTCTTTCTCAAAAACAAAATCAAGGAACTGTTCTAACCCTGCTTCATAAATAGTGTAGACACCCATTTTTATCATGTATCCTTTAATTTATGTCTTATGTGGCATCGGGGTCATCCTGGGCTATTGTGGACATTTTTGAGTCCTAGGGGGATTTTGGTCATTTTTGCACTAAGGTCATTTTGGTCATTTGCACGTTAAGGGGCATTTTGGTCATTTTAAGGTCACTTTTAATTTAGATTAGCTAATTCATTTTAGTTATCTAGATTGCATTGAAAATAAAGATATTAATGTGTGCTTTTGGAATTTTTGCATAATTGCATTTGGTAATTTGGTATTGTATCTTCGTTTTCATTTAGTAATTTGGTTTGTTACACTCATTTAGTGATTTATCTTCGTTTTCATTTAGTAATTTGGTTTGTTACACTCATTTAGTGATTTAGCTTTGTGGTAGTTCAATCCGGTTTAGTTCATCGTTAATTAACCCTCAATTTAGTATTTAGTTAGGTATTGCATAAATGAGATTTGCATTTTGATTAGTAAGGCACTTTTTTCTTACTTGGCGTGTCTAATTAAGCTCTTAAAGTCAAATACCATAATTTAGAAGGCATATTAGAATAACCTCATATAGCATAACAATTTGCATTATATAATTTCATGCATATTATTCACTCAAAGTCTAAAAATACTAAATACAAAAAATGAAACATTTACATTTTATTTACACATGGCATTAGCATTTACAATTTAATAAATACAAGACATTTGATTTACAAATTGGACATTTGATTTGCAAATTGGTGCTCTTTTTCTTCTGCAATATTGTTGTTGCCTCATCCAAAGTGGATTACACAAGTTTTCCTAAAAAACAAAGCAAAAATGCAAGTTAGAGACAAAGCAAACAGCCCAAGCAAGTTGTCAATAGCGCAGTCCCGGAAAACTGCAAATTCGATTACCTTAGAGGGCTCGAACGGGAAAACTTTGTAAACAAAAGTTGTAGAGGATTCCTGGAGCTTCAATTTGAGTACAAGAATGACATGATTCGGAATTCGGATGAAGGAGATATGGGCCCCGCAGTCCAGGCCTCAAAAAAAATACAGAAATTCTGGACAGCAGTCGCTGCCGGAGTAGACGCCAAAATTGACCTCCGAGATGACTCCGGTTGGTAAAGTGGCCTTCATGAAAGCTGAAGAGCACTCTCCGAGCTTTCCATAGCCTGCAAAAACACGTCATTTGGAGTTAAGATGGAAAAGATATGATTTTTCAAATTTGGCTGCAAAAACAAAATGACTTAAACAGCAAGCAAGCATTTTAGGGTCAACACATTGCAAGCAATTTGGAAGGCACCGACGCATAATTGCAGTAAGCACATGTCAGCAAGGGCAGGCTTTGGTTAAGCAAGCAGGATTGTTTAGGCAAGGCAAAATGAGCATAGTTGTGGTAGTGATTTAGGAGCATATCAGGGTTTGATCATCAACAATTACAGGCAATTAGAAACAACTACACTGTATATGTCTATTTAATATAGGAAGGGGAACTACAAGTGCACAAAAGTCAACAGAGATTCGGTGGCAAAACAAGCATGAAGTAGCACCATTTCAGTACCATTTTGACACATTACAGTTTGCAATTTCATGTCTGTGTTTACACTAAACATCAAATGGCAAGCCTTACAATTTGGTTGAGGACACAGTCTCTATGGCAACATTTTCAGTATATAAACGATTCATCTCAAGAGTTGGCAGTTAATTATCCCAAGCAGCAAAATCTCAATTTCAAAGTAAAAAAAAAGGGTTTGAAGGAAAACTTACCATAGAGAAAAGATTCTTCTTTGCCAGCTCAGCACTCTTCTCACCTCCCATGCCAACTCATATTCACATCACTATTCTCTGTAACAGAATGCAAAGAAGGAGGTAAGTTGCTAAGTGAATACACCACTCAAGGAAAATACAAAAGCAGAGGGAGAATAATCGAATGTCAAGGGAGAAAATTGGTTAGATACAAGGGATAGAATTAGTTAGCGGGGAAAGGGGAAAGGAATGAACAGATTCGGTTACAATCACACTCAACCGGACTCTCTCTCTTTCATACAAAAAATATAAACTCTCTCTCTCAATCACTCTCTTCCCTATCAACAAGTTCTCACTCACTGCTCATGACGAGAATTCTCTCTCTGAGAACAAATAAAAAAGCTCTGTCTTCATGGATTCTGGACTCGAAGCTCTCTCTCGGATCTCTTAAATGGACGCTTGATTTTCTTTCTAAAAAGGGGAGGAAATTGAGCCTCACTCTCTTGTTCTTGAAACCCTATATCAATCCTTGTTCATCATTGTCTTAACCCAAATCGAATCCATTTCCTTCAAATTAACAGAGGGTTTTTAGGTTTTAGAAGGTGAGGATTTCGGATCTGGTATTATTTTGGTAAAAAGGAGGCTGCTTTGGCGAGTTCGATCGAAGAAAGCAGAAGGAGAAGCGCCGGTCAGTTCGAGAAAAGAGAGGGAAGAAGGAAAAACATGAGGAAGAAGGAAAGAGGAAGTTGTTTGCTTAAAAGGAAAAAAGGACTAAAATTAGTCCTTAAATTAGTTTGTTTGTTAATTTTGTTTGTAAATAAGGGGTTTTTTAAGTTTAAAAATGTTCACTTGTTAATTTAAGGATATATTTAACTTAAAGATTAAGGCTTTAATTAAAAATGATTAGTAAAATGACAAAGTTTAAGTTTTTATGTTAAAATCGACTTAAAATTGAAGTTTTTTGGTTTAATTCATTTAAGTTCATATTAGTCCAAATGGATTTCTTGATTCCATTCAAAGTCTATTTGGAAAATTAAATGTTTAATTCAAAGTTTGAATTTTTGAATTAAAGTTAGCTTGGAAATTTAAGTATTTTGGGGCTAAATTTTATTTTAAAAAGCTACAACTTTGGATTAAAAGCTTGATTTTTTTTAAAATTGAAAAATGAATTAGAAGAGGGATTAAGGAATTAATTTGGATTAATATTTACTTAAAAAATTAAATCTTTAGTTTGAATTAGTTGAAGGTTTGATTTAGTTTCTTATGCTTAATTCAATCAATTTAGTCCTTGATTTTGAGTCTGCTTTTTTTAATTGATGCATTTTAGCACTTATCTATATTGTGTTTCTTTTGCCCCTGAAATTTGCTAATTGTTTGCTTTAGTGTGCAGAAGTCCCCAGAATAGTCCAGTTTGACCCTTAGTTTTTAATTTATTTATTTATTTTCATTTGGGGATATGTAATAATTTAGTAATTTAGTATATAAGTGTAGTAGTAAAGTAGAATCATATGCATTCATGACATACATGCTATATATCACTTTGCCCTACTCGCAGAACATTAACATTCGTCTTTTGCCGAGATAAAGGGGCTTTCAGACAAATGTGCTCGGGTACGAATTTCCGGGAGCCCTTTCTAGACCGGTCTCTTCCGTAAATACCCCCATAATGCGTGGGAAGGGTTTATGGATTTGGCTTTGGGTAGACTTGTGTTAATGCATGTAATTAAAACTGATCTTCCATGCATATTAATTGTCATTCATACGAGTTATTTAATTGCAAATCAGTAAATGGTAGTCTTTTACAACGACTGGTGGGTCCCAAGTAAGTGTATTCGGGTACGAATTTTTGGTCCCCGCTCTGAGATTGGATTATTCCTGAGATACTCCCATAATGCGTGGGAAGGGTCTCGGGTTAATTTCAAGTATACTGCTGTTTATTGAAAAACTAAAATCAATCAATCTATGCATCATCTCCATTCATTCTCTCTTTTCTTTCTAGGATTAACAAGGCTAAGAAAATACAAAAAGATCATTTTCCTTCAAAAGGATTTTTCAAAAAATCAAGTGTTCTCTTACTTGGTTTTCAAAAGAGATTAAAATTAGTAATCAAGAGTTTTCAAGATTTAATCAGTGGTTTTCAAATTCAAAACAGACTTAGTGAGAAGATCAATAACGGATGGAAAAAGGATTTTCCAAAATAAATAAGAAGATTTTCCCACCATTTAGGAAAGACTAAAATGGGGATTTTTCAAAGCAAAATAAAAGACTTTAAAAAACAAAAAATGAATAAAAGGATTTGTCACAACATTTTCAAAATTTCTTTTTCGAAAGAGAAAAAGATCAACTAGAGAACAAATAGTAAAAGAGAATCGAAATAGAATTGATCGACGGTACTTCGATCACATTCTTCGTGTCCTCGACATTTGGTTTAAAAAGTGGTTTTATTTTCCTTTATAACTCTTTTCTAATAAATAATCAAGATTAAGAAAAAGCAACCTTTAAGATTAAACCCAATAGATTTAGATTAGACTAGAGGTACCGTCGTTTGACGAGCGTTGTGGGGGTGCTAATCCTTCCCACACGTAACCGACTCCCGAACTTGGGCTTTGGTTTGCAGACCTTAGTTTTAGACTTAGTGTGTCCGTTGTCAAGCATGGTCCATTAGGTCTGAGAATTGTAGGTGGCTAATCACACCTAGGCAAAAAAGATTAGTGGTGACTCCTTCATTTTCCAAAAGTCGTTTCGGCAGGGTCCCCCGGACCTGGACGTTTCGACAGCTTGGCGACTCCACTGGGGACATTAGAGAGTCAGGCCTCATTTAGTCTAATCAAGATCTAGGGTTTAATAAAATGGTTGCTTGTTTTTCTTTTTTGTTGTGTTTTGCATCTTTACCGCTTTCCATGTATATATCTGTTTGCTTCACCCCTGTCTTGTGTTGTTTCTCTTGTTTTCTGTTGTGGTTAGTTACTAGGTCTGCCAGGTTTAGTTTTAGGGTAATGGTAAGTCGTTCCTTCACACACTTGACTTATATTGCATTTTGCATTCGCATTTTTGCCACCTTGATTAGATTTTGGGAGGTATAATAAGCGAGCCTTCGTGGGACCAACCAGGTCCCCGTACAGGTTGTGCGAAACCCTCCACCCAATGAGATCTTGCCGGGTCAAAATTGGGAACCTTTTAGGTGTGAGTGGACCAAATTCAGCATATAGGTTGGTACACATAAGGAACTCCTCTTACCCTTACCTCTCATTTTTTCCAAAAAAACGAGGACTGTAGAATGAGTAAAGCGACTACTCGCGATAATGAGACCAACCCTCCCCAAAATGGATTCCTGATCCATATTTTTCAAGGAAAATTCTTGTTTTATGAATAAGGGGATTGATTTTAAAACCTTTATTGTTCGCAGCATTTTCTTTTACTTTGTATCTCTACTAACACTACTCTTTTGGTTTCCTTTTCTTTTTCTTCTTTCCTTTCTGTTTCATTCTTCCCATGCATTCATCACATAGGTTGCCATATAATGTCGGAAACAAGAGGAATAGAAATGGCAACAGAGGTGGGGCCCACGCTTCCAGTTGTTTGGAAAGGGTGATCCAACTTTATGGAGTTTTTGCTTAGAGGAACATAATGAAGATTGTGATAGGCTCAGACTAGAGTAATTAACCAATGGTATTCGATGATGTACTTGAAAAATAGACATTTGGTGGCGTAATCAAATGAAAGTAGCTCATGAACGGTATTTGGTGATGTAATTAAGTTTGGATGCTGTGGTGTACTAAGATCTGTTCAAGTTTCAATCTAGTACTTTTGCTTCAAATATTATATGGCAACTCTTTCATTTCATAATTATATGCCATTCTCACTTTCACATTGCATGATTCATATATTAGTTGTATATCATTCTCACTCTTGCATCACATGATTCATAATGCCAGTGCGAAGGGGTTTTGGTTTACCAAGGGGAGCTGGGTAATCAAAATCCTGGATGCGGAAGACATGATTTGTAAGGTTTTCTCATAGCGATGAGGAATTTTACGAATTCTTGATTTTCGGGGCATTCATTCATCCTCATTCATTAATAAAAGATTTAATTCGGGTTATTAATAAATAATTCCAATAATAAAGGTATCAAGATAGCACCACCAAGGAAAGAATATCAGCAGACTCGGTAGTATAACACCAGATCTAATACCAAGAAAATGGAAGATCAAGCACGGGAAATTCAGCAACTAAGGGAGGTGATGGTACGTCGGGATGAAGAAGCAAGGCGTAGGGAGGAGGCAACAAACGCTAAGATTGAGCGTATGATGGAAATTATGGCTGCAATGACTAACACAATACCACCAAGTTCAGGCACAGCAAATGGTCAGAGGCAGACTACCGAAGCAGAAAATGTACCATCCACAGGGATAACTGGAAGCACAGTGCAAGTCAATTACCAAACCCTTCAACAAGCCAGATCAACTTGCCGATCCCTCCAGGACGGTACGTACATCCTAATATGTCATCCACAACTTTTGAGCCATCCCCACCTACGGTCTTTCCACCATCTCAGGGAGCAAACACGGTGCATGTGAGTGGATTAGAAGGAGTCCCCGTAATATCTGCAGGAGTGAAAGCTGAAGATGACCCTAGGAGGATGATTGAAGAATCTACTCAGCAACTGTGGAACCGAATGGAAGGAAAGCTCAAAGGATTAATGGGCAACGAGACATATTTCAAGGGAGTGGATAAGGTGTCCCTGGTTACGGATTTAGTGTTGCCACATAAGTTCAAAGTCCCAGATTTTGAAAAGTTTGAGGGTACTAGGTCCCCAAAGGATCATGTTAAAACATATGTGCGCCAAATGCAGCCTTACAGTTCAGATGATATGCTCATGCATTACTTTCAGAGGAGTCTCACGGGTTCATCTTTTAAATGGTACAACAGGTTGGATTCTAGCCAGATCAAGACATGGAATGACATGGCCAATGCTTTTATAGCACAATACAAGTACATTGATGAGTTGGCTCCTTCCCGTGAAACACTGTTGAGCATGAAGAGGAAGCTGGGTGAAACTATCAAGGAGTATGGCCAGCGATTCAAAGACATGGCCTTGGAAGTGGATCCTCACATGAAAGATTCAGAAATAGGCTCCAAATCGCTACAGACACTGCCGAAGGAGTATTATCGAGAATTGTACCAAGCAGCAACTGACTCCTTTACTAGGTTGATTATGACAGGAGAGGCTTATGAAGCAGGAATCAGAAATGGAGTCTTCGGAGAGGCTGAAAAGAAAGGCCCGACATATCAGAAGAAAAAGAAGGTGAGGTTCATGGAGTTGAGCAAAGCAGTTTCAGGCCAAGAAACATGGGGCAGCAGTACTATCCACGACCACCTCAAAATTGTGCATACCCTTACCAGTATCAGCCCTATGGATACTACACACCTCCTCAGCAAGACCCGAACTTTTACCAATATCTAGGCAATGTGAATGCAGTAGGTGGAGCTCCGTTCCAACCGAGGCCTTCTTATCCTAACCCTACAAAGCACTTACAGCCAACTGTTTCATCAGGAGCTAATAACTCGGCTAAAATACCCATAGACCCAATTCCCTACACTTACACGGAGTTGTTGCCTCAATTACTGCAACAAAAATTGTTGGAGAGGATTCCATATGCTCAATCTCTGCCGCTAGGTCGTCGTCATAAATGGTACAAAGCCGATGCACATTGTGATTACCATTCAGGAACTGAAGGACATACAACAGAAGACTGCGTGAGATTGAAATATGTTGTACAAGAATTAGTGAGGTCTGGAAAGCTAAGTTTCAGTAATGTTGCCCAAGCTAATCCTCTACCGGATCATGGAAAAGCCCAAGCAAATATGGTTGAAACTAGAGAGATCATCAAACGGGAGGTTTCTGAGATAACCACTCCTCTTAGCACGGTTTTTAAGGCTCTGGTGAAAGCGGGAATGATTGAAATAGGGGAGTTTGGAGATGGAGATCTGGAGAAACTATGCCCATATCATGGTACAATGCATCAGCTCTGTGAATGCCCGGATTTCAAAGGAAAAGTGTAGAGGTTGATGGATGAGCGGCAAATTGAGTTCTATGTGGAAAAGCCAGTCAAGGGAGTGAGTATGATAGTCAAGAAAATGTCTCAACCTTTGGTTTCAATCTCATTAATGAAGAAGCAAGCCATCCAAAGGTTATCTGCTGAAGTACCTACACCAGTACGGCAAAGGTTAGTGACATCTGTGGTTGTGTCATCCCCACAATCGCTCTCTCATACGAATGACCACCAAGTATCCCAGAAACATGAGCATAGTTTTTCCACATTATTTGGGGAGGGTAGTTCAACCATTGTGACGGGTGTCGATCAGTTGACAGAAGCTGGGAAAGTGGATCTGCAAGGAAAGGATGGAGTTGTGAGAAAAGTGAAGGAGGAATCACAAGGATCAGTTACTAGTGCTGCGGTTGAGAATGTACCAGAAGAAGATGAATTCATTGGCTTAGCCGGTTGGTTCCAAGAGCTGTGTCAGATAGTTGAGTGAAGTATGAATGCCGTTCTACTTTAGTGCTATAGGGATGTAATAACTTTTATCCCGGCATTTATGCCTAAGAGTGTTGGTGAATAGTTCTATGTTGGGCTTTCCTTCACATGCATACTATCCTACATGTTTTCCTTTTATCATGAGTAGTAAAATAAAGTGCATTTCAAAAGTTGAAATAAGTTCTCTTTCTTTCCCCCATTCATTTATTTATTATTTGTCATTCTTTTTCTAGTATATGTATATATTCTACTGTTCAGGCCGACTGACAATGAATGCAAAGACGCTCAAGACAAGCCAGGGTTCAATGATGAAAAATGCTAATGAACTCGACCGTGAAGACACTGAGGATCAGGCACTACCCTCAGACCTTTCGAGATTGAAACAGATCCATTCCATAAGGAGTTTACAAAGTTGATAAACATTGGACACGAAGGAAGCCATGATACAGGTCATCCTAGCCAGGTGGCAAGATTCTATTTCAAGAACTAATTCCCACTTCATTAAAAAAAATTAAAAAAAAAATAAAGGCACTTGGAATAGTAGAGAATCATGGTTTTCAAAATGTATTTTTTTTAAAAAAAAAAAGTTTTTTTAAAAGAAAGTTATGGTTTTCGAAAATGTTTTTCAAAAATAATTTTCGAAACTCGTTTTCACGAAGAACCTCTTCAATGAAGATATCCAATCTTGAAGTGACAAATGGCTTTCTTTCATATTCCCTTCACTTGTAGAGAATATCCATTGTTATCCCCTTTGAGCCAAATTAAATATTTCTTTTCAATGAACCCTAATCAAGGATCACCCTCCACACCGGGGGGGCAAAGGTGAAGAAGGATCAGATTCGAAAGAGAGAGTTTGCGCTCAATATTGAATGGGGGCATCTCGATAGTAATTGAGTCCACTCCATCAAAAGTCAATAAAGATGAAAAAAAGAAGAAGAAGAAAAATTTTCAATTGAAAGTAAATATTGGAAAATGAATGTATAAGATGGCACAAAAAAACAATTGGTATCATAAGATCCTTCACATGACAAAGATAATTCTTGATTCGAACACCCTTAAATACATTTTGAGCCTTTATATCCTTTCTTTGGCAACCATGAACCTCACCTACATTACGTACCTAATAAAAGTCCATCTTCGATCAAGTGAGGATAGTTGAGAAGAGATTTTTCCTCAACAAAAATAGTCCTTTTTGCAAAATGTTTAGTCAAAACTTTTGAAAAGAGTTTTCGAGTCAATTAAGAGTCTTCAAGTGCAATAAAAAAATGAAAAAGAAGAAAAATGAAAAAAAAAGAAAGGAAAAAAAAAGAAACGAAAAAGAAAAGCAGCTCTAGGCTGAAAACCCGAAAAGGGCAGTCTAGAGCAAGGATGGGAATTCTAGAAGCCACCCCAAAGCTTCAATAAGGAAACAAAATAAAGAAGCGATTGAAAAGAAGATCGAGGTAAATGGATAAAGTCGACTTGCAAGCCTGCAAAGAACGGTTCAAAGTGGAAAAGCACAAACTGTGGATAACATACTTCAAGAACATCTCTTAAGGTCGAAAGGGTGAGGGTCTGGTCCAGACTGAGTCGGGAATAGCAACGACAAAACTTGTTTTGAGAATCCTTTGGCGCGTCACCAAATCACCGTCATAATACTCATTGTCATGAGGCGCTATCTTTCTTATAATATAAGTATATATCCCAGATAAAATATTGATATTTTCCAACAAATGAATGCTTCTAAATGCTTGCATATCATTTCATCACTAATCATAAAGGGTGAACATCCATGCAATTATTCACCGAAACACTCAACATCGGAATTAGAGAAACAACGGTCACTCGGGGCAAAGGAACCAGAAACCGAAGCAAATGTTATTCAAGAAGAGAGTGGGGCATAAGGTATGCAAGACATGGCAAAGTGGGGGCACACTAAGAAGCGAAAGAGGTTTACTAAAAGTAGTTAATTCAAACAAGAACGATCCAGAGGAACACCAGCTACTCGGTTAAGGGATTGGGGCAAAATACGCTGAGAACTGTGTAGGACCATGAATTTTGAAATAAAACAAAGTTTAGAACGTATCATGCATAGCGTTTGGCATACATCTCATATTACCAAGCATTGGCATTGCATCACCATGCATTTTAATATTGCATCAAAGCATGTTTTTTTGAATAGGTAACTTCCAAGATCCATGTCGGAAGGCTTCAAGGAATCAGAGTTCTCGATCGGGACAAAGATCGGGATTTTCAAGTTGACTGCAGACCGGTCTCTTCTCAAAATTTCAATAGTTGACCATGTTTAAATCTTCAGCATCAAATAGTTGGCCGCAGGTTGGCCCTTCTTAACATCAAACCCAAAGAAGTCCCAAAGTTGACTGGAAACAGGTCATCTTTCAGCAATAATCAAAGTCGACTGCAAAACATGTCATATGTCAGCAGTCATCAAGATCGATTGGAGAAATGCTGTCTTTCAGCACTTATCAAGTTCGACTGGAAACAGATCGTTTTTCATCACTTATCAAGTTTGACTAGAAGTAGGTCGTCTTTGATCAGTTATCAATATCGACTGGAAACAGGTCGTCTTTCAACAACTATCAATATCGACTGGAAATGGGTCATCTTTCAGCAATTTTCAGCTGCTCCCCGAAGGCAGCGTTTCATTCAACTTTACGACTTTTCAACTTTTTAACTTTTCAATAACTTTATAGTTTTTCATCAACTTTATTGCTTTTCATCAACTTTACAGGTTTTCAACAACTGTTCGGCTTTTCAACAACTTTTCAATTTACAACTATTCAGCTTTTTAGAATTTACAACTTTACAGCATTTCAACAACTTTTCAATTTACAACTTTACAGCATTTCAACAACTTTTCAGTATTTCAATTCACAACTTTTGAGCATTCCCACAACTTTTCGGTTGCTCACAAAGAGGGCATTCCAACAACTTTACAATTTTCAGTTGCTCACAAAGGGGGGCATTATAGCAGTTTTCAGTTCAGCAGCTTTTAGTTTCTCGCAAGGGGGCATTCTAGTGAGTCTCAGCAAAGAAACATCAGGACAGGTTCGAATAAAGTTGGTCTCAGATTGGTCTTCAGGAAAGGAAGGGTGGCATCAGTTTCTGTAATAAAATGGGTGTCCACGTCTTTGTGTACTTCCTAACTCTCAAAAAGCATACAAACTACCTTTTTGCATACTTCCCGATAGTTAAGAAGCACACAAAGAGGGGCAGCTGTAGACACCCATTTTTATCATGTATCCTTTAATTTATGTCTTATGTGGCATCGGGGTCATCCTGGGCTATTGTGGTCATTTTTGAGTCCTAGGGGGATTTTGGTCATTTTTGCACTAAGGTCATTTTGGTCATTTGCACATTAAGGGGCATTTTAGTCATTTTAAGGTCACTTTTAATTTGTATATTCATCTATTTCCAAAGAGAAAGCAATATCATGGATATTCATCAAAGATTAGAATGGGTTTAAAAAGGATGGCTTATTTTTAAGAAAGCAAGGTTACTAACCTTAAAAGTGTTCATGATTTAGGGATTACTAACGCCCTTTTTGAGGTTACTAATACTCATTTTTTTTTCAAGAGGGACAATATTTCCGCATTCCATGCCTCTTATCCTCTTTCCAAGGGTTACTAACTCCTTTTGTTAAAGAAAAGAGTGACAACAATGGAAGATATATTTATTATTATTATATTTTTTTATTAAACAGAAATACCTCTTCTCCTCTTTTCATGAAAACACTTATTTTTAAAACATTTTAGCTACTCTTCATACCCCCACACTTTGTCTTTGACATATCCATGACATACTTCTATAAATGTACACAAGATTCAACACAAGTTCTAGAAGTAATACACTTGTCAAACCATTTTTGGGTATGAAAAACCTCATCAATTACACTTCTCAATTACATAATGAAATTATACATAAGAAAATTGAAAAATATTTTCAATGTATTTAAACCAAATTAGTATTACACAAGACTATACTCATGGATATTAAATCAAAACTTCTTAGAAATACAAAATCAATTTCAATTTTCTTCAAAAATTTGAAAAATTTATCTCTAGTCAATAAGATAAGAAAAGAAAAATAGGATCTTTCAAATAGACTAATTCCTCCCCCCACACTTAAAAGACACATTGTCCTCAATGTGTGTTGTGCTAGTATTTTGACAAAAAATTTCAAAACATGTTGTTTTGAGACTTTTGGAAAAATGAAGTGCACAAGTAAGACTCGATCTAATAAATCAAGCAAACTTACTACTAGCAATAAAACAATAAGTGGGGCAATTAATTCAACACATGTAAGACTTAATTCACAAAGAAAGTAAAAGTGCAATCTTAGCAAATTAATCCAAACATAGTATCAATCTTAGCATTCCAAACACATAAGTCTTGCATAAGATCCAAAATAAACATAAGACAAATATAAAATAAAATGCATGCAATGTCATGATAAAATGAAAAACATAATAAAATACAATGCCAAAACACATATCATCCTAAGGATAAGAGTCATCGGCCTCTCATTGGCCTCCTTTGGCCCATGTAGTCTCGCATGGTCTGTTCCATTTACTCCATGTAAGCTCTCATCTCACTCCTATGTTGCCTCATTTCTCGAACCATAAGTTGTTGGAATTGTCTTATAGGAAACTCTTGGAAATTTTCTTCATCAACTTCCAAGGGTGGTTGTCCTTCCACATGTGGTTGCTCAAATCCTTGCTCATAAGTCCTACGATGTACATTGTACCAATGTACACTATTGGCAATGACTCGACTATTTAAACCCAAATGACTTAAGCAACTTACATTGATGACATTGCCTTCATTGTCGAAGCGTAACTCACCATCGACTTCAACTCCTTCATTAACAAAAATCTTGCTAATAAATGATGGAAAAGCAAAGGTTTTATCATCATAGGTGGAGTTGACAACTTCCCATATCCTTGAGAGTAACAACTTAGCCATTGGTATTCCATTACAACGGCCTAATCCATCGCAAAGCTTATCCATAACATAGAAGTCTTCAATGCGAAGTTTATGCTTATTACTACTCCTAGGAATGACATTATGATGTAGTAAATAACACACAAGTCTATCCCTTGGTTCCATGTACTTGACCTTCACTTCCCTATTACTCTGGTTGTTTATACCAAAAGGAATGTCAAATCTTCTCAAAGCACTATCCCTTCTCCATGTACTCTCGGTGGTGGTTCTTTGTTCTCCATCAACATAAGTGAAGTAAAACATACTACCTTCATTATTCAAGCCAAGCAATCGACACAAATATTCCTCATCAATAACAATGTCCTTACCTTTGACCATTGTGGTGATGGTGTACCCATAACCTTCACGATCCTTGTTCATATTTGCATAAAATTGCTTCACCAAATCGTGGTAATAGTATCCATCCACTTGCAAAAGTGATTCCCAACCTCTATTGACAAACAAAGGGCCAACTCCAAGTTCTTTATCAATGTTAATTGGAAGTACTTTCTCTATGATGAAAGAGTTGCTATACCTTGCTTCATACCACTCTTGACAATCATCATCAACAAAAATTGGTGGCGGCACATTAATGAATGGTTGAGAGCCATTGTCCTCCTCAATTGGTGCGGCCTGTGACGTTGATGATCTTGTTCTCACTCTCCTTGACATTTTTTCGAACACTTGGTGGGCACTAGGTTACTTTGTAGGGTTCTTGAAAAATCTTTCTTGAATATCCAATGTAGCACTTCCCAATGCTCAAAACTCTTCAATCAACTCCAAAATGATCTATTATCTCCTTTCTAACCACTTCAAACAAAAATCCAAAGAAATCTACAACTTTCCCAAAACTTGAAAATTTGAAGCTTTATGAAATTTTGATGGAAAAGGTGTTGAATAATCAAATGGGTAAGTGCTTTAGGGTGACAAAAAGATGAAAGAAATGTTTTGTAAGTGATGAAGTATTGAAATTCAAAATCAAAGTGAGTGAATTTGAGAATAAAGGTAATAGAAGAGAAAATGAAATGGGTTTTGGGTAGGAGATGGGTGTTGGGTTGTATTTATAGTGTGAGAATTTGGATGTGGATGTTGAGAGTTGAGAAGTTCGGCTTGGGCACTTGGATGTTCGGCTCTGTCCTAGCTTAGTGTTAGGCATGTGGGTGCTCAGGCTTTCTAGCTGGGGGTTCAGACAAAATGCCTGGGTGCCCAGCTAGAGTCAGGCTCTAGCGCTGGTGCTGGCAGTTGGGGGTTGTGGCTTCCAAGGTGGGTGCTCAGGCAATCGTCCTGGGGGGCCCATCTGGAATTGGGTTTTGGCTTCCTTTGTGCTTCCCCTTGCGTTTTTGCTACCAAATTTACTTCCAACTTCAACTTAAACTATTATCCAAACTTCTTGCAAAAATTTCCCAAAAAATTCCAAAATCCAAGAACACTTGTTTCTTACCAAAAATTTCACTTGCAAAGAATGACCTTAGGCTCTTATCACTTAAGAGTCTATATGTATGAGATACATGAAACAATTTATACAGTGATAATATGCATGAAAAACAATTCAATTCAAGGAGTAAACAATCAATTTCACTATGCATTAATCAATTCAACAATCAAAGCATATGAAATTAAAGAAATGGGAGTTAAGAAAGCTTCTCAATTGCTATCTTCACGTTTACTTCCTCCACCTGTCTCCATTTGCTTGTAATGTTCCTCAATTTGAAAATGCAAAATGACCTACAACTAAGAAAAAGAAAATTCAAAAATGAAGGATAGATGTTAGTATCTTGGGTTGCCTCCCAAGCAGCGCCTTCATTTATTGTCTTTGGCTAGACATCCTCGAGGACTCTTATTTTCCATGTGTGAAGGAACGTTGAGTGTGCTCCTTCAATAGGTCCACTATGATGTTGAGAGTGTCACCCATGGCTTTGAAAAGTTCAAGTATGGCTTTTTCGAATTTGAGTAACTTCTCTTGAGCTTCCTTCATATCCTTGTTGACATCCTCATGCGTGTTGTTGGAAATTTCGCCTCTTTCTCCAAGCTTTTCTTTGTCTTTCTTCTTGGTCCAACTTGGGGGTGAAATTGCTTGAGTCAAAGCTTCCAATGCTTCATATGCGTCTTCACAAGTACGATCGAACAAGGGTATGTTGTTGATGCTATCCACAAGAATTTGATCATCAACTCCTAATCATTGATAGAAATATTCGATCAAAATTCCTTGAGGTATGGCATGTTGAGGACAGTTGGCGCAAAGTTTCTTGAATCATTCCCAAGCTAGGTAAAAATTCTCATCCTTGCGTTGTTGAAAACTTCCAATTCTTTGTCTCCCCTTTGCAATTTGCTCTCTTGTCATGGTTGAAGATGCTTTACCTAACTCTTTCTTTACCCACTTTTCCACTACACAAACAAAATTATTAGTTTTCAAAGATAAATTAGATGAAATTCTAGGATGAATTACATCACCATCAAACTCCATCGTCAATGAACCATCGAAAACGTCAATCTTGGTGTGAGAGGTCCTTAGGAAAGGTCTTCCTAATAAGAGAGGGTATTGATCCTTTGTAATTTCTTCTTCCATTTCCATAACAAAAATGTCAATAGGAAAAATTAAATGTTGCACTTTAATCAAAATATTCTCTAGCACACCCTTGGGATGTACCAAAGATCCATCGGCCAATTGAAGAACAACATCAGTGTATTTTCAAGGACCAACAATTAAAGTTTGATAGAAAGAATAAGGCATGATACTTAAAGATGCTCCTAAGTCAAGCATAGCATTTTCAATGATAGTATTTCCAATTGAACATGTAATTGAAAACATACCAGGATCCTTGCCTTTAGGAGGTAAATGTTTTTGCAAAACAGCAGAAACTATTGCTCCAACATTCAACTTACCTTGCAACCTCTTCTTGTTTGTACACAATTGCTTAAGAAGCTTTGCATACCTTGGCATTTGTTGAATTGCATCAAGAAGTGGGATGTTGACCTCGACCTTTCGAAAAATATCCAAGATGTCTTGATCATCATCTTCTTTCGTTGATCTCTTCAATTTCATTGGAAAAGGCTCCTTCTTTGAATCCAATTTGGGCTTGACAATAGAAGTTTCCTTGGCTTTCTCATTATCCTTGACATATTCGAGAATAATGGATTCATCATCTTCAACCTTGACTTCCTTCACTAGCGCATGCAATTCTTCTTCTTCCTTGCTTGTCCCTTCATCCATTGTAGACTTAGTAGGATATGGTTCTTCCAACTCTTTTGCACTTCTCAAGGTAATAGCATTCACATTTTCCTTAGGAAGAACTTTTTGTTGAGATGGGATCTTGTTTTGGCTTTGTGCTTTGAGCTCACTCACATCACTTGCCAATTGACCTATTTGCTTTTTTATGATCTCCATGGTCTCTTTCATTTGTTGCATTCCCTCGGAATAGTGTGAACATTGCCTTGGATAGTTGTTTGGCCTTGCTTGGTAAACACCTTGGTTCCCATAAGAATTGTAGCTTCTTGGAAATGGCTCTTTCTTCCTTTGAAATCCCTCTTTCATTCCTAAAGCATTGACTTCTTCCACATTATCTTCGACCAAACTAGGGCACCTAGCTGTGTGATGTCCTAATGAGCAAATTCCACAAACCTTTGGCACACTTGAAAAGTTCGATTTGAACAAATCAGTGAGCAAAGCAATTTGTTGATTTGTCTCTTCAACACGTTGCTCCAATGTAGAGGAATGGGTTAAGACTTCATTGATCCTTCTAATATTTCCATCTCTTTGTGCACAACTCTCGCGAGTACCAAATTGTTGTGTGTTTGCGGCCATGTTCTCGATCAAAGTCCAAGCATTGGTGGGAGTCTTGTCGATGAAAGCCCCTCCACTTGCAGAGTCTATGGAAGTTCTATCAAGTGGGAGTAAACCCTCATAGAAATACTGAATAAGCAATTGTTCAGGGATTTGATGATTTGGACAACTTGAGCACAACCTCTTGAAACGTTCCCAAAACTCATACATAGTCTCGCCTTGGGATTGCTTAATTCCACTTATCTCCTTTCGAATACTTGATACTTTATGAGTATGAAAGAATTTCTCCAAAAATAACTTCTTAAGCCTCGTCCAAGAAGTGATTGAACCACTAGGCATGTAGTACAACCAATCCTTTGCACGATCCATAAGCGTAAAAGAAAAAGTTCTATGTTTGAATTGCTCCTCAGAGATACCTTGCATCTTCATGGATGAACAAACAATTTGAAAATTTGTGAGATGTCGATGTGGATCTTCTCCAGGCATACCATGAAATTTTGGCAATAATTGAATGAATCCAGACTTGATCTCAAAATTTTCTTCATTGGTTGGATATTGAATTGCTAAGCGCTGTGTAGCCACATTTGGGGCAGCAAGTTCTCTCAAAGTCCTATAGTTGTTTTCTTCGCCCATGTTTTCTCTTGGGGGTTGTGATTCCAACCTTGAAGAAGAAGTGGTGGAACGTGGAGAGCTAGCTTGAGAAATTGGTGTTTACGAATCTCCTCCTTGCTCTCGAGTCAAATTCTCCTTTCTTAGTGTAAAGAGTGTACGTTCAGGCTCAGAATTGAATACTAAGTCTTTAGTACCATTACTCCTTGTATTTTGCATACAACTCCTAGAAAGAACTTAAACGAAAAATTAAACAATTAAAAGTACCAAATAAAATAAAAAATAAAAAATAAAATAAACAAAACGAAAAATAAAAAGGAAAATAACGAAAATAAAAGATAAAGAGTAAGGAATTCTTAGGTAGTAGTTTGTCTTCAATTTCTTGTTGCTTCCTTCCTTCCCCGGCAACGGCGCCAAAATTGTGATCGGTCGTTGAACAAATCACAAAATAAATCCCCACAAACCAATAACTACTAGCTAGGGCAAGTAAGGGTCGAATCCGCAGAGAAGGTAGGAGCAAATTAAAGCCAAATTACACTAAAGAAAAGCTTACCAAAAAGGGATTTTAAGGATTTTTCAAAATAGCTAAATTACACTAGAAAACAATAAAAGAAAACCTAATTTAAGATCTAGAAAAGAATTTGAGAAAAACAATGAGTAAAAAGCATACTTCTTCTCCTTTAGGTAATTATTTTGATCAAGTAAATCATGGATCACAGACACAAACCATAAATTTGACTTAAATTGTAATCAATTAAGAATCATAAATCATCCCAAATCGGTATATAGCCTAAGACGTAGACATCAACTTTCATTAGAATAAAGTAATCCTCCTAATATCTTAAACAACTCCATTTGAATCATTGGTCTAGGAACATACGTCTGATGCAGCAGCACATTCCAACATGCACTACAAGAAAACGCTAAAAAATGGGCGTTTATTTAGCGGCGTCTAACAAAAACGCCGCTATATGATCTTCTGAAATTGGGCGGCGTCTACATATCAGACATCGCTATTTAGTGGCGTTTAAATAAGAAGACGCCGCCGTATTAATATGTGGAGGGAGAGGTTTTTTTTTTCCCTTTTTTGGAGGGAAAAATTCCCTCCCCTAAAACAAAGAAAAATTTACAACTACACGGCTATAAAATATAGCGGTGTCTTGGTGCTAGACGCCGCAAAATAGCGGCGCGTAAGTGTAAGACGCCGCGAAATAGCGGGGTCCTCTTTCTCAGACGCCGCGCAATAGCGGCGTCTGTTTGTCAAACGCCGCTATTTTAATATATGGAGGGAGAGATTTTTTTTTTCCTTTTTGTTGGAGGGAAAAATTCCCTCCCCTAAAACAAAGAAATATTTACAACTACACGGCTATAAAATATAGCGGCGTCATGGTGCTAGACGCCGCGAAATAGCGGCGTCTTCTTTCTCAAACGCCGCGAAATAGCGGCGTCTTTCTGTCAAACGCCGCTATATTAATATATGGAGGGAGAGATTTTTTTTTACCTTTTTGTTGGAGGGAAAAATTCCCTCCTCTGAAGCAAAGTAAATTTTACTATTACACGCATATAATATATAGCGACGCCACTATTTAGCGGCGTCTGTTTTGTAAGACGCCACTATTTAGCGACATCTGCTTTGTAAGACGCCGCTATCTTCAAAAATGTATTTCGCCAAAACGACGTCGTTTTGGGTTGTTCAGACAGCTTTTGGCCAAGTCGAGAACAACCTTCTTCATTCTACAAATTCCGGCAAAAAAGATTCGGTTCTCTGGAAAAAAAAAAGGGAAATCCGTCCATTTTAGCTACCTCTTGCTTAATCAAGTCTAAACCCCATATTATTGATTCTTTTTCCATCCAATCTTATGGGTTTTCTTCATTCTTCATAGTCTAATCTAATTGTGGAGAAGAAAAGAGAAGACAAAGCTTAAACTTCATTCTTCATACCATTCGGGTTTGTCTTTTTCCTTTAGTTGTTTGATTTTTGTGGAATTTTGTGGAATTTTGGTGTTTGTTTTATGTCTAACTTGGTAGAATTTACAATTTTACAATGAGAAACTAATGATATTACCATGAACTTAGAAATTTAGAGACACCATGAATATTTGTGTTGTTATGTCATATATAATGTTTTAGGTTGTTGTAGAATATAATTATTTCCTATTTATCCAAGTTTGTTTGATGATGTTGTTTAGCTTTATGCATTAGCTTTGAATGCCATGTATTGATTTATGCTTTTGTTCAATAACATACATGTATTTATCCAATTAGAAATACATGATTTAAGTTTTGGTTAAATGTAAATTTGGTGTTTTTTGGAACACTTTGCCTTTGTAATTTATTAGGATAAAATAAAGGTGCAATGGACAAGAGTTGGATGCAAAAGGACAGGTGTGATCCTGTTTGTCGAAACGTCCGGGTCCGGGGGACCCTGCCGAAACGACTTTTGGAAAATGAAGGAGTCGCCACTAATCTTTTTTGCCTAGATGTGATTAGCCACCTACAATTCTCAGACCTAATGGACCATACTTGACGACGGACACACTAAGTCTAAAACTACGGTCTGCAAACCAAAGCCCAAGTTCGGGAGTCGTTTACGTGTGGGGAAGAATTAGCACCCCCACAACGCCCGTCAAACGACGGTACCTCTAGTCTAATCTAAATCTATTGGGTTTAATCTTAAAGGTTGCTTTTTCTTAATCTTGATTATTTATTAGAAAAGAGTTATAAAGGAAAATAAAACCACTTTTTAAACCAAATGTCGAGGACACGAAGAATGTGATCGAACTACCGTCGATCAATTCTATTTCGATTCTCTTTTACTATTTGTTCTCTTGTTGATCTTTTTCTCTTTCGAAAAAGAAATTTTGAAAATGCTGTGGCAAATCCTTTTATTAATTTTTTGTTTTTTACAGTCTTTTATTTTGCTTTGAAAAATCCCCATTTTAGTCTTTCCTAAATGGTGGGAAAATCTTCTTATTTATTTTGGAAAATCTTTTTATTTATTTTGGAAAATCTTTTTTCCATCCTTTATTGATCTTCTCACTAAGTCTGTTTTGAATTTGAAAACCTCTGATTAAATCTTGAAAACTCTTGATTACTAATTTTAATCTCTTTTGAAAACCAAGTAAGAGAACACTTGATTTTTTGAAAAATGCTTTTGAAGGAAAATGATCTTTTTGTATTTTCTTAGCCTTGTTAATCCTAGAAAGAAAAGAGAGAATGAATGCAGATGATGCATAGATTGATTGATTTTAGTTTTTCAATAAACAGCAGTATACTTGAAATTAACCCGAGACCCTTCCCACGCATTATGGGAGTATCTCGGGAATAATCCAATCTCGGAGCGGGGACCAAAAATTCGAACCCGAGTACACTTACTTGGGACCCACCCGTCGTTGTAAAAGACTACCATTTACTGACTTGCAATTAAATAACTCGTATGAAT